>JAVFBZ010165599.1:0-17139 GCA_032466195.1 Katharina tunicata
ATAAATCTTCATTCAGGCACATCTACTTTTAGCACTGCTTGTCACACAAAGGTTACCAGATACTGTAGAAATGCCCACATATATAGTTGATAGTTCTGTTGTTGTGGGCAAAAGCAAATTAGTGTACATTCATAACTTTTTTATAAATTGTCTGCTCACTGGTCTTCTGTTTATTCAGGACTGTTGTGTATCTATATTTTGTGGTACTGTTTCTCAAGTTATTGTTTATTCAGTGTTTATAAGCTTTGTCATCATATGTTTATTCAGGAATGTTGTGTATCTGTTTTATTTGTTACTGTTAATAATTTGTTTGTTTATTTCGTGTTTATCACTTTATTCATCATCTGTTTGTTGAGGACTGTTGTGTAGCTATATCTTACTATTTATTAAGTTTTTGTCATCATATGTTTATTCAGAAATGTTGTGTATCTGTTTTATTTGTTACTGTTAATAATTTTTTTGTTTATTCAGAGTTTCAGTAGTAAAGGGATAATCAATATGAAAGATTAAACACTTGATTCAAGTTTGTTTTGTTTTGTTTTTTTATTGCCAATTGTTTCTTTTTCTAGTTTTCTCAAAAACTCTATCCTTGTATTGATATTGTTTCGAAAAGAGATAAAACTTTTCTTTACTGGAACCATCTTCATGAATAATTAAAATTGAAGTCAACTAAACAAGAAGTCAGGCGACACTACTGCAGACAACAAATCACAGCACTGATCAAAAATAATAAAACAGATCAAGTTAAGGGCAGAAATGGCAAACATGTTAATAGGGGAAAGGATAAAATAACCAAAGACATACAATGTAGGATCCAATATGTAAAACCTAGAAAACCCAGGTTAATATGGAATTGCTATAGCAATTTATTTATTCTATAATTGATTGTCATATAAATAATATATGCATGTTTTCTTATATTTTTATTGAAATAAATATGTTCAACTTTATTTTTAAGTCGCTTCAATTTGATTGTAATTTAATTAGGATGATTATTGGGTTATCTCACGCCCCATCAGTAGACTAATACTAGCACATTTTAACGGTGTTATCTGTTGATTCATGTAGACACGTATAAGCAAGTACTTAATTGAGGATCATGATAATCCCTTACCACATTCATACACTCCTACTTTAACATTTTAGCGATTCTTTAAGCATGTAAAGACATCTATGAGCAAATCTAGACATTTGAGTAATTAATGACAGACTTTACTCACTAAAAAGATTCATATAAGGCTGAGTTTCCAACAGCTCGTCCAACAACCTGACGCGCGATATAATGCATACCGAAGGATGCAGTAAACGTGATCATCCACCAATCCCTTGATGCCAGAGGTCAGCCACTCGGCAAATGCGTGCATTGGGAGACTATAGACTTACATCAGCGACTGCAAAAATCTGTGCTCAGATTATAACTGTCCTTGGAATATTCCGGTGCTCTGCTGGATCCTGGGCCTAGAGGCAGCCCAGTAGATTACAAATTCATTATCCTGGGTTAAATTAACCATCCTCTTGTTTAAATGACTTCGATGGAGAGTTTTAAACAGTTTGTAAATGAAGCTCAGAGGTACTAACTGAAACCCAGACAAACTCTTACCATCCTCGGATAGTGAGTGTTCACAAGCATCTGCACACCTTGCTATTTTCTATATAATCTAATTCAAGAATTTTAACTTTGAGTTAACAACAAGAGTATTTAACCTTTAGACGATGGTGTATTCTAATGAAACACAGAGACAGAAAATCGAAAAGAGTGAAGTCACTTCAGCTGTAAGCTATGTTAAAAAGATACTGTTGTACCAGCTTTAAGTATGATAACATGAATTGTAAGTTGGAAACATAATGCCTGTATTCGTCAATGAAATAAGCAATGTATTAACTGCGCCTGGCATTATGAGTGTTTATAAGCATCTATACTGTAGTTTTATAAGCATCTATACCGTAATTTTAAAAAATAAATAACTCAAAAATGTTAAAGGAACTGATCTTGCACGCTATATTTGAATTCTCTATGTACGTTTCCCTTCCTGTACAGGCTTATTTCAATACAAGTAAGAAATATGCAGATGAGTGACAACTTCAATAATAATACTCACCAGTTTAATCAACAGGAGTCAATTATTTTTTTACTTGTTATAAGTTTTCGCTAAATTCTAAAATGAATCCACCTACCAGCTGATAGATAAAAAACAACTTTTAACCTAGTTGTCCCTATGTGATTAAGAATGGTTTGCTTAGAAACAGTAGGTTAATCCATGATGGTTAATTCCAAGATATCTACTGTTGATGTCATTGATTGACTGTGTCATGTGATTTGCCACTGAAATCCATTTAAGGGTGTTAATGAAAGCTTACATGTATGTTGAAGAACAGGCCTAAACCACTTTAGAAAGACTCTTGTAACAATAAGTCTTAGGACTCCAGTTTACGTCTTGTCACTTATTTTACAATCCATGATCCTTTATTCATGACACGAAGCAATTTCCTTGACCCAACAAAAATCAACCATACAATCACTCTGTTCTCACCTCCCATATTTGTCTGGATCAACAGAACCCTGGTCTGTTATTTAGTGAGGGTCCCAGTGTGCTACTTACTGGGGAACTTTACAAACAGAAATCAGCCTGTGGCCTCAATGGCTGTCTTTCCAAACACCTTATTCCACTGGCTTCAATTTGGAACCTTGAACATCAGAGAGTTTCTTCAGTGTGTGTTGTGTGGAGAAATTTCATGGCCAAACACTCAGAAAAGTAAATGTTATTTGAACATGTTGTCATCTGCTTTGCAAAAGCTGCAAGTCCTATTGGCAGGCTAATGCCAGTCTAAAATGAGCTGTGTAAATAAATAATGAGCAGAAATGTGATCAATTTTGATGAGTATTGGAAGTTTTATTTTGTTGAAATTTGTTATCTTTCCTGTTGTTTTTTATCTTCAACATTGTATGGCAGTAGTGTTTTGAGAAAGCAGTTGTTTTTACCAAACATAACTTGTGTATATTTTCATTGTATACATTTGAGACCTAGCTTTTTTTGCACTGCGGTTCGTGCAAGATTATTCAAATTATTTTGTTGACTGTTTTTTTGTCTGGGCTGTATCTCTGATGCTATTCAGCACACCACTTTTAAACTTTCACTCATTACTCTTTTTTGTTTGTAGATGTGCAGCGCAATACTTTGCCTCTGTATTTAGGAAAATTTCCAACTAAATTATGCAAATTTGCCGCCTGATTTTTTAACCTGATCATATTTCTATTACTATTCAAATATCACTTTGAAACTTGCACATGACATTCTTCTGCATATGTCGATGTACAAGGCAATTCATTTCTCTCTAAGATTTTTGCAAATTTCTTCTAAATTATGCAAATTTCCTTGCTGTATGAATTTTTGTGTCCAGTCCATACGTCTCCTGCTATTCGTTGTATCAATTTGAAACTTACACATAATATTCCCTTGATTAGTTAAATTCACAAGGCAGTTGACTATTTTAATTTCTTGATATTTTATACAAATTAAATCTGTGATTGTTTTGCCTTGTCCATACCTCTTACTATTTTTTTTTATTTTTTTTTCAAATTCTCAAAATTGTCCAATTCCTTAGCAAAATGATCATACATGTACATGTACCTTTTCTAACTACTGGTGATGAGTTTACAAGGTTAAATTGCCCCCGATGACCTACTTCAACAACTTCCTGTCTTTATCTCTCTTAAAATAAAACATGTAGAAAAGTAAAAAAAATTAAAATATTTTTATTTTTTTAATGGAATTACACTTTCTGGGTTATAACACATTTTATTTAGATCAGAAAATTTGAAGATTTATAAATTAAACCTCCCGGCCTACTGCAATATGGAAGGTTAGATAGCTGGATTCTAGATAGCAGACATCCACCACCCCTCTGATATGTAGATGACACAACTCCCAAATCTGATAGTTTTGTGTTGCCAGAAAGTGACAGTAAACACTTTTTTCACTCAAAATGCTTTTATCAACAGTTATATTTTCATAAAAAGGCCCTTGGGTAGAGCTTTTATGAAGCCAGGGTAACAGCCGGTAAAACACTATTATTAAATTCCCTAGAGCTGTTTTGCAGCTTGGAATCTTCCTGTCCATATGTAATGTGTGCAAGATTATCAAATAAACAATCAAAACAAATATTGTTGATGATTTCGATGATTATTGACCGGTGCAATCTCTGACGTACATGTAACAAGATATTCACTATGCTATTAGAAAGAAATTGATAAAACACACCCACACATTTGGCTATCAACATGGCCATTGACTATGCTCAAATCAGGATTGATTTCAGAATTCTGACTTCCTCTCTCTGTATGGTTCTTTGTGGTTCTTGCTTACAGAGAGTATTCTGTCAATGTTTTGATGCTGACATTTTTGACAAATTCTGAAGCAATTTTATAGATAGTAGTGATCAAAACTTCTTAACAATCTTAATGTTCTGTATCAACATGCTTCTAGAATGTGTAGGATATCAAGTTGTTTGACTCTAAGGTTTGTTAAACAATTCTCCTATATTTGCTAAGCTTTTACTTCGCTATCCAATTTCCAAAGATATTCAACCGTTATATTACAAAGTTAATGTTTATGAACTCCCAAGAAATGATATACAATGACAAGTCTACTTTCACTGATAATGGGTGCTCCAAAGGAAAATTGAACTAAAAAACTTAAATTAAAAAACAACTTATTTAAATAACCAAGTTAACCTGGAAGAAACAGTCCTGTGTTCACAAAGCTCATTATTCCAGGATATCTGATAAAACCTGGCAGTTTTTGTGTTATATTTAAGAAAGTGACATATTTTATTGTTATTCCAACAAGTACTTTATTGAGTCATAACAGGTTATTTCACAGCTTTACATCTCCTTGTGTAGAGCTGCCAAGTAAAATCTCCGGTCTTACGTTTTTGTTGGGAAATGAGGACAGTTGTGATTCCCCCATAAGTTATGTACAACCACACAATTTCCCAGTATAGCCAGCACACTCAACAATCATTCTACTGTCCTGTCTCGTGATTGGTAGGGCTGGAGCCTTCTGTGCTTTAGTGCTCTCCAAGCTAAGAGGCACCAGGAAGTAGATTTGTTGTGGTGTCCAATTTTTCTTCCTGTAAATATATTGTGGCGTGTTTGCAAGCATCTTAAAGGGAGGTTTCCTGCAGCTATAAGCCTGACCCAGCTTGCCGTTCTATGAGTGAAATAACCTTAAACACGTTGTAAACCCCAAACAAACAAACTGTCCTCCCCCTGCATACAAGGTATATACTGTGCCACAATCTCTTTGGATGAGATACATAATACAATATGTGCCTTTAGGGATACATACTACCATTTGTCAGGGAGTTCTCTGCCATTCAAAAACTATGGCCTCATCGGGATTTTTATCTGAAGGTTCTGAAGGAATAAAAACACTGTTACTACTCACTTGGGTTTGAAGGGTCCTTCAATGAATGATTTTATATTTTTGCTTCTCTGACAGATTTGAATAATACTCTACTTGAACGTCTCTCTAGAATTTAGTGCCAATCAAACTCTTGGACTGCTTTCACACTCAGTGGTACTGCTTTTATCATTGAAGTGAGACTCTGATAATAAGATTTTTATCCAGCTGTATCAAAAAGGCTATTTGTAGATATTACAATACCTTTATAACAACAACAATTATTGAAATATTGTATTGAAATATTTAATTTGAAGTGGAAACAATAACAAAAACATTTTATTGTTATAACAATCATGATTTGAGTGAATTGTTATAAGGATAATTTAATTTTAGAAAGTTTGTTGAAGAACTGTTTTAATACAGTTCTAGATAAAAATTGCAATTATAGAATATGAATTATTTTCTTTAAAGTCACATACGCACCCAAATATTCTGTATTTTGGGTTTTCACAGAATCCCATGTATATTTTCATCAAAAAGTAAAAGTTAGAGGTATTCCGTTAATTCTACCTTAGATTTGAAGGTAAAGTTAGTTTAAAAGCCTGGTAAAAGTAAAAAAAAACTAAAAAATTTGCCAGAAATTTTAATTGGAAATGTCTCAATCTGCTGTCACATCTCAGCCACACTTTGATGAACCGACCTCACTCCTAGTTAACCGTGTTAGCCACACCTTTTACAAGGTTCAAAATGTTGGCCGGTTACAAACAAGGTCATTCACCGCGGCTGGATCAATGTCTGTGAGCAATTATTGCCAGCCCTCTTTCCGTTAAATTCGAATAACTGCTAGATTACTGTTGGCCCGTACAAGCTTTGTACCCAACGAATAATTTTTATTTTAACGTGACTGTTTAAATTTTGAACAAACATCAAATCTTGTAAAAATCAAGGCAAACAGAATTAGTTGAAAAATTCCAATTTTGGGTGTGTATGTGACTATAAAGTATGGCACAATTTTTATATTTATTTTTATTTAACATTAAGGGTTAACATTGTGTTGTATAAGAAGAGTCCATTGCATTGGAGACTAGGAGCCTTTGTTAGGCATTGTAATGGACATAGAAACAATTACATTGGAAGTGTTCACAGGCCTTCCATAGGATAGGTACCATCCCCAGGCATTAGTGATTCCAGACAAGTGGTGATGACATGATTTCATTATAATATTGTCAAGCATTTCATCTATTCTTGTCCACCAGTTAATCTCTTTGTCACATTTCTGTGACATTAAAAGTTGCATAAGCAAATGGAATTGATATCTATGAGACATGTTACTCGTATCAACTAAACCATCACCTACACGTATGACTGGTAATCTTACTGTCTGGCATGATTGTTTTATATCAATTTCAGATCAGCCTTGTTCGCTGTATCAGCTAAAAGCCATCATCAAATACGTCTGTCTGACAGTCTAATCTGTTGGTCATGTTTTATCAAATTCCTATCAGTACGTCTGGTGTGTAATGAGAGATCATTGATCTCTTGTGTAATACACAAATACAGCTCATGACTATTTTATTGGATTTTAATATTTGAAATCACGTCTGTCATTTTCCAGTGGAACTTTAAAATCAACTGTGGTCTGCTATCAAGTTTTCAATTTACACTGATTGTATAAAATCTTACTGAAAGTTAGTACAAAATACAATGAACAAACATACAGGGACGTTTTCTCTCACGTTTTCAAAATGACCTGAATAATTAAATTGTTTGACCTCAAACTGGTATCTCATTTTTTTTTCTAGAGTATTGAAATGTATTATTATAGATTATAATTTCAATTTATGATTTGATAATAATTTCAATGTTTCTGATGAAATCTTTTTTACTCGATAGAAACCCTTAAAATCCCCATCTAACTTAATTTATGAAATGACATTTCAGGGCGTGTTTTTTTTTATATATTTTCTTTAGCTGATTATATTCATGCTGTCATACTTAGCACTGGAGAAAAATTATCTCTCCTGATTATATTCATGCTGTCATACTTAGCACTGGAGGAAAATTATCTCTCCAACAGCAAAAACACTAAAGTGGCTAAACATTTTATGGTTGTGTTAAAAGTCACTGTCTACTGTTGGAATACAGCACCGTCATATAAGCGAAACGCCCTTGAGCACCGCATTAAACACTAATCAATCAATCTATTTTTGTACTCGCCAAATGATTGAAAACTTAAGAAACTGAAGGATAAAAAAGCTATATTTTGGTGATTGGATTTATATGGACTCCATTGTAAATGCACTTGATATATTATGATACATAAATTTGTTAATCCCTCAAATATGATTGGAGTTTGTCAAAAGCAGGGTTTTGGGTGTGAGCCTCGTCTGCCCAGGTGCTCTCTGAGCTAAGACTCATTAGGAAGTTGATTTGTTGTTGTGTCAGGTTTTTGTCCTGCAAATGTATTTTGGTGTCTTCTGTGTTACCAGCGTCATTTAGGGGTTTCCTTCAATTGATCTGGCCACTATATGAGTAAACTAACCTTAAGTTCGGAGTAAAACCTCTATCAAACCAACTATGAATGTGTTTTTAGATGTTGCAGATAAGGTATCCTTTTGTAGTCAAACTCTGTTCTGTTGGTTTTTTGTTAATCTGTGAAATTACATCAAATTTTTTATACACGAATTCTCAGATTCTTCTTGAAATATATTAAAAGGAGAATAAAAAAGTAAACCTTGGTTGTGAGAGAAGCTACTAATCTTGTGTAATTTGATAAAGAATATTGGAATTTAATGATGTTTAGCAGGAAGCAGATAACTCTGCTTCATTTTTATCATGTTACATATTTTTTCAATTGAAACTTCTATGTGCTAAATTACATAATATCATCAAAGTGGACTTCCTGTTGATTGAGTACTTTTTTTGGTAACTAGATGTGCAGAAAATACTTTGAATTTCTGGTTGTCCTTTTTGTTTATTATGTGTCTACTGAGTATATGTACATTTTAGTGATTATTTGTTTTTGAGTTTAAGTTTTTTTTATGGAGCAACTGTTAGTGAATGATACATTGGAAACCTCTCGGTTTTCCAGATAAATAGAATTTTGAGGTAAGTCAGTCTCAGTGTTTAATTTTGAGGGCAACAGATTTTCCCTTCAATATAACACCGGAAGGAAATACCAGCATAACAGAGTCATCACAATTCAAATACTATCAATTAATATGTTTAACATGAATCAAATTAATGAATAAATAAAAACAAAATTCTTGCTCTGATTATTTTTCTGTATCTTCATTATGATGGACAGTCACTATCCGTGTGTTCCAGGTACATGTAGATTTTGCTCTCTGGGAAATGGACAAAGGTAACAGAAATTCTCCCCGGTGTCAGTGTTTGTATTAGTGTGAATTGACAGACCATTAGCCTGGTTTTCAGTGCACCTCCTACTAGACTTTGTATTCTAAAGTTCTGGTAAAACTCTGCAAACACAAGCCTGTATGAGTTATGGTCTCAATCTGTTTACTATTTGCTCCCATTTACTATTTGTTCCCATTCCATTTGTCTGGTTTGATTGGGTTTGGGGGGAATTAAACTCTGATGATAGTTCTTCTAAGAATTTCACCATTTAATCTGTCAAACTCTTGTTTGCTCGGAGGATTTATCAGGATTAATGTTTGCCAACTGTTGTTTCCAGTTTAAAACATTTATAAATTGTAAATGCACTTGATATATTATGATACATAAATTTGTTAATCCCTCAAATATGATTGGAGTTTGTCAAAAGCAGGGTTTTGGGTGTGAGCCTCGTCTGCCCAGGTGCTCTCTGAGCTAAGACTCATTAGGAAGTTGATTTGTTGTTGTGTCAGGTTTTTGTCCTGCAAATGTATTTTGGTGTCTTCTGTGTTACCAGCGTCATTTAGGGGTTTCCTTCAATTGATCTGGCCACTATATGAGTAAACTAACCTTAAGTTCGGAGTAAAACCTCTATCAAACCAACTATGAATGTGTTTTTAGATGTTGCAGATAAGGTATCCTTTTGTAGTCAAACTCTGTTCTGTTGGTTTTTTGTTAATCTGTGAAATTACATCAAATTTTTTATACACGAATTCTCAGATTCTTCTTGAAATATATTAAAAGGAGAATAAAAAAGTAAACCTTGGTTGTGAGAGAAGCTACTAATCTTGTGTAATTTGATAAAGAATATTGGAATTTAATGATGTTTAGCAGGAAGCAGATAACTCTGCTTCATTTTTATCATGTTACATATTTTTTCAATTGAAACTTCTATGTGCTAAATTACATAATATCATCAAAGTGGACTTCCTGTTGATTGAGTACTTTTTTTGGTAACTAGATGTGCAGAAAATACTTTGAATTTCTGGTTGTCCTTTTTGTTTATTATGTGTCTACTGAGTATATGTACATTTTAGTGATTATTTGTTTTTGAGTTTAAGTTTTTTTTATGGAGCAACTGTTAGTGAATGATACATTGGAAACCTCTCGGTTTTCCAGATAAATAGAATTTTGAGGTAAGTCAGTCTCAGTGTTTAATTTTGAGGGCAACAGATTTTCCCTTCAATATAACACCGGAAGGAAATACCAGCATAACAGAGTCATCACAATTCAAATACTATCAATTAATATGTTTAACATGAATCAAATTAATGAATAAATAAAAACAAAATTCTTGCTCTGATTATTTTTCTGTATCTTCATTATGATGGACAGTCACTATCCGTGTGTTCCAGGTACATGTAGATTTTGCTCTCTGGGAAATGGACAAAGGTAACAGAAATTCTCCCCGGTGTCAGTGTTTGTATTAGTGTGAATTGACAGACCATTAGCCTGGTTTTCAGTGCACCTCCTACTAGACTTTGTATTCTAAAGTTCTGGTAAAACTCTGCAAACACAAGCCTGTATGAGTTATGGTCTCAATCTGTTTACTATTTGCTCCCATTTACTATTTGTTCCCATTCCATTTGTCTGGTTTGATTGGGTTTGGGGGGAATTAAACTCTGATGATAGTTCTTCTAAGAATTTCACCATTTAATCTGTCAAAGTCTTGTTTGCTCGGAGGATTTATCAGGATTAATGTTTGCCAACTGTTGTTTCCAGTTTAAAACATTTATAAATGTGAGAATGTTATAGCACAAGTTCTGACTGATAGACTAAGGGGTTAGATCTATAAAATTCTATTAAATTCCATGCTTCATTTACGTGTCCTATTTTTATATACATCTCTATGGTAATGTTTTCAGAATGTGCGAGAGAGAAAATATCTCAAAGAAATAAGGCTATCCATAATATAGCCTGTCTGGACATGTTGTTGCACATGTTAACTACAGTGGAATCCAAAACACACAGCTCATTATCTATCTATAAATAAGAACAAAACATAGTTCTTATTTTGAAAGCTGGATATTACCAAGTTGGAATTAAGAGGAACAATGTAAAATTCAATGTATAAAAAGATGTCAGTAAAACAGAAATATGTTGAAAACAACTATATCTATTCACTCAATAAGTAGTTTTTGTTGTTATTTGAACTTTCTTACGGCTTCGCAAGATAGGTTGGGATGTGACAGATATCAATTATAATGTCTGGCCAAATTTTGACTGCCTAATTTTAATCTCAACTGATATGTCCTATTTCCTTCTACTTCCCATTTGCAGTTCATGACCACCTTGTTGTGCATATTTTAATCACTAAAAATGTTGGTTTAGAATTAACTAATAAGAAGACATTTCTGGTTAGAACTGACCATAACACATTTTTGGGTAGAATTGACCAGTAAACATAACTGGACAAGATTTTTCTAGTTTTAGAGCTTTTCGGTCAATTCTAACCAGAAATGTTTACTGGTCAGTTCAAATCAGTAATGTTTACTGGTCAGTTCAAATCAGTAATGTTTACTGGTCAGTTCAAATCAGTAAATGTTTACTGGTCGGTTCTTACCAGTAGTGTTCACTGATTACTTCTATCCAGTAATGAGTACTGGTCACTTGTAAAATCTCTGCAGTCCAGTATCAGTCGACTTTGGCATATTGCAGCATGGCATTTCTGGTTATATAAGTTCAGATAAGAAACCTGAATCTAGATAAATGACACCAATAATAGGTGTTGATTGCTGTATATTATTAATTGACAGCTTCAATTTCACTGTTGTGTATTCAGCCAGAATTCAAAGCATATAGGTTAACAAGGCACATGAGAGAATAAATAAAATGACAGTTACTCAGAGTAAAATGCATTCTTCAACATAAAATGTGGGTGTCTTGTTAGGATGCTATGCAAATAACTATGCAATAGAATAGTAGATAAAACTTTATAAATGCTTGAACCATTATCATGGAATAAAAATCAATTTAATGTGTGTTCACTCATTTGAAAATCACAGGAAACAAAAGCTTCATCCACGTGCAATAGACCAGTAATACTAACAAATCACGTGAAAACGTGGAAATTATTGAACGGAAAAATTTGTTTGCGGAAATTGCAAACGTGTCAATAGAAAGCCATTTGGTCACTGTGTAATTAACCGGAACAGTAAAATAACCTAGCTGTGCTGAAAGGTGAACATGACAGGTAAATCACTCATTGCGACAACTGTACCAATCTAAATAAAATTTTCAAAATTTTAGAATTGGAATAAAGGAATTTTTGTAGTTATAATGTATGATGTTTCTTGTTGATTTTATCAAATATAATGTTTTATCAGCTGATAGCATTTAAAAGACCACATACTTCATAAAAAGACCAAAAATAAAATAAAAATTTAACTGGAAATTTGAGTTTTAGCTCAGTATTTTCTTTTCAGTATCACGAAGAGAAAAATTGAAATTCTCGATTTATTGCTTCAATTAATAGCTCACCAGCATTCTTGCATTTGTCAAGACTAGAGTGGTTTTGAACATAGTAGTAGTGGTTGGTTGGAGCTGCTTGCGCACTGGTGCTCTCTGAGCCAAGGGACATCGGTAACTAAAATGGTGTCATGTAATGTTTTAAGTCTAGCCTTTGCACCATTCTTGTCAGTTGCCAGTACTGTTGAGGGTGCTTTCCTTCACAAATTGGGTTTGCACTCTGTCATTTGAATAAAATAAACCTTAAGTTTAGTATAAAATCCGAATCAATTAATCAATTGATCATAATGATATATTTAAAAAACTCCATGTGTTTTTTCCATTTTTTTTTACACTGGTTCAAAGTCATTCTGATTGGCTAGAGGTTCTTGTAGTACAAGATATAAACCCTGCATAGTCATGGGTGACTTATCTTAATAGTATTATATGTTTTAGAACAACTATGAACCTGTGGTTTAATAGGCGACAGCTATGCTATCCTATGAAATTAATGACCTTGAAGCAACCTCACCTTTTGTCATATCGATTTATACATTTAAGTGTTGCTTTCCTCATTTGCCAGTATTGTTTTTGTTTTGTTTTTTTTGTAGCAGAAAGACCTGGATGTTTAATCAGTAAATGTTCCATAAACCCAATTGAAGCTGTTGAACTTCTATATAGCCATCCTACAACACCCATTGTAACAAGGTTATGGTCTGTTAAATCCATTAAGTCAGGCACTGAGAAGTCTGTTGTGTTTGACAAAATCAGCGCGAATCTGTTTTGTAGAACTACCTCTATCACCCTGTTATTGAGTCGTAATCTTCATAATCTGTCTGGTGATCAAACCCTCGGCAAAAAAAAAATTAATAGATGGCTTTAGATTTTTTTATTGACATTTTTGTTGTTCTCAAATTTTTTTCTACCATGTTTTTGTGAGGCCATCTCACGATACCAGGCACATTTGTTTCACGAAAACCATTGAAATTTACATTTTTGCTAGTGTTGTTCAGACCCCTAAAGAACCTCACCATGCCTGTGTATTTAAGCATGATCTAAGCCATAATGCATTTAAGTCCTATTTTCGTGAAAATAAATTACTTCCTAAGCTGTCCTCTTTGCCAGGAAAAAATAGCACTTGTGTGAATGGTTATTTTGACGTAAAATTTTGACTGAAAACAACTGGCTGGACTAAGCAGGTTTCAATGGGGAATTGTCTCCGTCAATAAGATATCACTTTGTCTCGACTGTTGTCTTTTTTGACGGGAGATTATTGTGAATTTGTCCTAAAGCTCAACTCCCTAAGATAAATGAGGCTAATCACGAACATATTGTTTTAAATGTTAACTGGAAAGAAGAGGTTTTCAGGATTCTTGGGAAAAAAACACAACATATTACCTTTGAAGATCGGTTGTAAACAACTATATTATCATCTGACGTCCCTTCAGGAGACCTGTGTAGCATTTAGGCGTTTGTGAAGAGGAGGCGATTTTATATTACCAGATTACAGGTTTATCAACGACAAAAAAGGACATACGAGTTTAATTTGTGACCAGGCAACTATTCAATCGTTCTAGGTGTCAGGTGATTTGAAAACCAGCTGCTTGAGAAGTTGAGGTTAATTGTTCTATATTTTCACAGGTGCAATCATCTTTGTTGTGGGCGAGATTTACATCACATTCTGATTGTGTCAAATATCAGAGTTCAGTTTTACAATCAGAACCTCCGGTTTAATGACACATTTGACATTGTTCCACATGTAGTGATGTGAAGAAATAAACAATCATAGCAGCCTTTGTGCAGGAGTTACCAGGTTAGCACTGATTATGTAATCCAAGGCTTTTTCTTCTTTTGAAAAGTGTGTTAATACCCCATTTCACATTCACCATGTCACGCCTGTTACAGTTATTATGTATTTTCCATTGTTTGGAGCAAAACTAGTTATTGTTGATAATGGCATTTGTGAACAATTCACTTATCTGTTTCCCCAGAGGTTTATTGGATTGTCAATTTTTTGACAAATACCTGGAGTGAGCTGTTATTCATTTCTCAACAGTAATATTGCCCTAAAGAGAGACCCCCTAGGTTCAAACATAGTCAAACCAGATCATTAGTTTGCAGAATAGGCAACAGCAGAAAATACTATAGTGAAATTTGATGTCATATAAATACTAATATATACAGTAACAGCACAGAAGACTCTGATTTATTTCAATCATGTTGTAAAAAAACACAGAAATATATTGTAAATGGCTGCCAACATCTTAAATTAATGGTTCTGCGAGGAACAAAATTAGAATTGTTCAATATATGTAATTGATTTGCCCTGCTCTCTATACCTTTTTGTTTAGTCTCTAACTAAAATATGGGTAAATTAAATTGTACAATGTGTTAAAGAACTGAATGTTTTCAAAAAGACAGAATAATAATTTTTAAAAGTAGTCTGTCTGTAATAATAACTCATGTTTCTAGTTGGCATTTCACTTTATTTTGCCCTTGGGCAATACAATTGCTGCTACAATGCCAAAACTCTGCCGACATGCTTGGCCGCCATTGCTATTTCCTTGACCTTCTTCTCGCCCTCCTCACACCAAAGAGTTCCACTCAGGTGCATAGTCCGTGTTTAACTCATGCATTTGGTCATACATGTACACACGAATTATTAAAGTTATCAGTCTGTATCTCCTTCATACTCAAGAAAACCAAAGGATAAACATGGCATGTGTGATAAGCCATACTTGTCAAAGTAGTGCGCTACCAGTTGAATCGTTTTGATAACAGTTTTTGTTAAATATGTGGAGTTATTTGTTTTAATCAAAACAGATTATAATTGATATGGCTGCGAACACAACCTTTATATTATCAAGAAACGGCTTAAGAATATCCAAAAATTATATAAAATATATATATGGCAGTCTTATGAACTTATCTAATATATTATATTTGGCAGACATTATAGTTTTATTATATCAGATATCAATTTACTTATTTTGGTCAAAGAAAACTATTGGTCTGTTTATATGATTTAGATGTTGTTATAACAGGAATAGGCCTACATATACTTGTTTGAAGTGAAGGATTATGCGTTTGTTTCAATATTTATCTGACTCCTCGTCATTATTTCCTGAGATAATATCTCGGTTGTTTAGTTAAAATCAAACTCATACTGATCTATTTGACACCTTACATGCAAATAATTTTATCTAGCGATGGCCACCTAACCTTAGAATTTCTACCTTTTACTACATTGATGTATAATAATGTCTTTTAACATCCATTTCTATTTCTTAATCTGACCCTTGTTAAACTAATAGCTTTTTTCTCTTTGAAACATAATATTCGACCTGGGATGAGATTAGAATTAAATCAAACCATTTTGTCTTGCAGTTTAATATTTTCATAAATAAAGGTTATCCAAGACAATCTGTCTATTGCAATAAAATATCAGTAAAGTATATCTATTTGCAAAACTGATTGTTGTTATTGAGTCAAATATTTTCTAAAATAATAATTAACATTGGTATATTTTTAAGATGAGTTTTAAACTTTTTCTATTATTCCTATTTTTCTTATTTATTTTTAGAATGTTGTTGTAATTGATTAACAATTGATTAAGAACGGCTTACACAGGCATTATACATCCAAGAACACCGCCGATATAACCATATCACTTTTGCACTTTGTCACAAAAAGGATGCCATCTCTTTGTTCAATTTGCGATAGCTAAAATGATAAACTTATGACAGAATAATTTAGAACTCTGAAGTGGAATTATTGGTGCTCTAGCGAAAAAGTAATATAACAATTTTATCGATCAAGAATTCTGGATACAGGAGAGCTGTGGTCGAAACCCATTTATGTTAAAGCCTTTAGTTCAACTCAGTGTTTGTTTTGATGGTCCACGGTTTGATCAAATGAAAATCAATCTACCCACCATTACTGTCCTTGTTTACTGTTCTAATGGAACGCATAAGGCAAATAGATCAAATGTCCAGTATCAATTGTTACTTGAATATTGGTAATAGTTCTGGGACTACTTTTTTCATCCCATTTACATTCTCAAGTACAGCAGTTTTCCATTAGTCTAATCGGCAAGTATATCTATACCTGTTCATTTCTTTGTTTTTCCAATTTTCTTTGGACCAAGTTTATAGACTTGCTACAAACATGCAATAGAGGGTCTATTAATGAATACTGTAGAACAGAATTATTAATTAACCAGATTTGCGCACAACTCACAAATGTATTAGCTAAGCACATGTTTGGACTCAAGTCAGCTGTTTCTGATCATGCTATAATAAGTGGATTAAACTTCTCTATGTTATCAGCAGTATAATCCAGTGTAATCTGGATGATAAAGCAGATAGGTGTCAGAATTAACTTTAATAAACACCTGCTTCTTCACACTTCCAGTAATCTTCACTCTACGGGAACTGAAAGCAAACTTTCTTAAACCAACTACGCCTACAGATTTACCTTTTCTTTCTAGAAAAACATTCACATAAACTCTAGACACTTTTGTTCCTTTTCTCTGACTGCTAGACGACACCACATGCTTTGCCCACCTTAAATGGATTTGTTATATCTCTGTCCGTCTAATCTCACAATAGTTAAGTGGATGTTAAGCTATGTTTAGCCGACATCTGTATCTTTGGCGTTCAACTCATACACATTGTAACTTTCAACCATTTCAATCCTGTGATGTCAATCGCCTTCCTGACAGGACAAGTTCATGTTGCATGGTTACCAAGCCGCCCCACATGGGAGTTTAAGAAAACTTTTCAATAGACATTGTTTAACTTGTGTTTGTGAATAGAGAAACACTGATATAATTGTAATTGATTAGTCGTATGTCAGTTAACACTTGATGTTGGTAAAAATTGGTTCAGAAATA
>JAVFBZ010165621.1:0-17136 GCA_032466195.1 Katharina tunicata
CTCTGGTGCTATCGTTACTATCGAGCATCTTAAAGGTGGTTTATGGAGATTTCTTGCACTGTGCAAAATTTTCACTCTGTCGACTTAGTTCACCCCTAACAAATCGGGCTTGTTCCATCAGATCCCCCCCCTGTAACATTTGGTGCCCCTGTAACCCATTTCCTTGGGCAAAATTAAAAAGTGTTAATTTCTTTGTGTGAATCCAAATAAAACCTCTGATTGGTTTCATGTAGTTTTGATTATAACTGCAGAGGAGGATTACTTAGTACCGGTACTTGTACAATAATCGTGTTGTTGGGTGGGAGCTTCCTGGGCCCTTTTTCTCTGTAAGCCAAAGGGTATCAGGAAGCTGGTGTGCTGTTTTGTCTTGTAAATGTCCTGTGTTGTGTGGCTTGTTGCCAGTGTCATTAATGGTGGTGTCCTTCAACAATAAGGTTAGCGTTGCATCGTGTTAGTGAAAAAACCTGAATAATAATTATATACGTGATATGCTATTGACTTAAGTGAAAACACCAATCTAATAAATAGAAAAAAAATCTTCAATCTGTTGTTTCTTAGTATCAAAAAACTATATAGCTTGATAAACTAGACCAAAACAACACGTACTTTGTAAATTAAAAAGTTGACAATCATTAAATATGTTTCTTTGGTAACAACAACAAGAACTGCAAAGTTACCAAGACAACCCAAATAAATATTGTCTTCAAATTGTAGTTTGAGGCCATGTATAAATTATATAAATTAAACAGATTTATACAGATACAGATGTACTAAATGTTCTATAACTGCTTTGGACTAATTTACTTTATGTATCTAGGCACAAATATGTCATTTTGGTTCCATCATGAGTCATTTGTATACACATTTCATTTCATAAGAATTACTCATAACGCTACGGTCACATATATCTACCTTATATTTCAATGCTATAAATAACTTTTTCTCATCACAGAAAAAAATCACAAAAAATATTAAAGACTATATTTATAAACAGCTCATCTATGATTCTAATTTACACTTTTTTAAATTTTTTGGTATTGGTTGGATTTTTTAAGGTAGACCCTGTGCACATCTGCATATAAACATGTACTTGTGAACTTTACAGACATGACACCTGCACATGTTAGTCGACATATGTAACACATAAGCAGTATTTATAGAACATGAAGTACCAATTTGAAGAAATAATATTTATATTTCATTTTCTGAAAATTTTGGTGTCCACCCTAAACTAACGATTGGGTCAAATTTCAACCCATTGCGGTAATAATTACATCAACCACACTGTTGATACCCTAAAAATTTAAAACAGGACAAAAACTTGTCGTTGAGCATATTGCATACCTTGTAAAGCAATTTCTGACTCTCTTCAGTAGGCCAATGAATTGATTTAAAGGTTTAATTTAATTGTTTTACAAAGTTCCACAGCGGTGAATATGTGTTGATTGCATGTTAATTCCAATGTGCAGATGGAGAATAAAATGGAATTGCCGTTCAAAAAATTGAATGCTAAGTATTTTATGTGAATCTTAAAAAACCCCAACAGCTTTGTTAACTCAGCCACCCAAATACTTCTAGATGGCTTTGGGGAGTAATTGCTGGAATGCTGTAATGGAACATACACAAAAAATAAAAGTAATATATCAAAGTGAGTTGTGGATTTTTATTTTTAGACTTTTTGATATTTGTTTGATTTACGGTACTTCAGCAGCTTCATTCAGCTGTATGATATCAAGCCAACCATACGTACAATCTAGGTCCAAAAAATGCAGGATATTCTGCCAGCTTCCCCGAGAATTTATCCCCGTGGTAGATGAGAAAAATAGCTATAATATTAAATGACACCGCACTGTTTAAAGTTTAAAAGTAAATTTCTCAAATAAATGATTTGTTCTATAATAAAAAGAACTAGTTTTTGTCAATCTACATAAAAAGCTACATGTAGATGACAGATGAAAAACTGACAAAATGTACAGTTTATAAACTGTGCTTAAAATTTTAAGGTCTAAAGGCTCTGGATAGGGTGCATACCGGTATTTATGTAGTTTACCCAAAGCCAAAATTTATGTGGGTCTAATGAGCCTTCGCTAAATTTTACCCCATGTTATTTTAATTCTTGTGCTATTGCATTCACATATTCTGCACTTTTCCATCCATACCCGTTCCCTTAACACCCAAGCCTGTATTCCCCGTCTTAAAACTCTATAACCCAAGGGCATTGGTAAAACTGTGACTTCCTGCTAAAGACTCCTTTTAGTGGGCTAGAATCTTGTTAAGCATGTGCCGTCCTAACTCCCCTTAAAGCTTAATTATTACACAGTCAGTCTAAGGAGATATGTGATACACCCACACCACTGATAGCAGAACCTTCTGACAGGAAGCCAGTTAAAGGCTATGTGGCTAAGGCATAAAAGCTTTCAGGGTTTTGGTGAAGGAAACATTTTGGATATAAGTCTGCTGAGGCCTAAATATCACCATGTAAATAAGCTGCTGTAAACCTGAAAACAAATAATATAATGCAATCTAAAGTCAATTTCTGGATGTCAATAAATGACTTGCATTGCATTACAAAGCATATTCAATAATTCAGTTTCTCCAATAAATATTGAGGTTAATTTTTACCTTGCCAAAATTGGCTGATGGGTGTATATTTACATTTTTTAAAATGTAATGAGATAAAAAAAAAGTTTGGAATTGTATTTATACAACGATTTTTGTTTCACCTCAATTTCAATTCCACGAAATTACAAAAAGATCACTTCTATACTGTTCTGAGGGAAATTATTTATAGTACTTTTTGAAGATATACATGTAGCATATCCAGATGCTACATTTTTCGTGTGATTCGACATGAAGCACCTGTTCATCATATGAGCAGCAATGATGACTATGTTTTTATATCAGCCACTGAACAAACAAATTCTAGATTTCCAAAATTTAGCTTGTACATCGCAAGAAAATGAACTACAAATGTTACATTAACTATTCATTCATAGCCAAAAGTCATATCTTTCTGCCTCATTTTTTTGTAGATGACTTTTTTCTGCAATTTTTTCAACATAGACTATCAAGTTTGTTTATTTATCTGTGGCTAGACTGACAGCAGTAGATTGGACAAGAGTCACTTCTAACTCTCTTGTAAACTGTACAGAGTTTTGAAGATCTATGTTTTCAGTATAACCTAAAGAATTCTTGACTCGAACCTTTCAGAGATAGGTGATACAGGCAATAAGAAAGAACAACAAATACACCAACAGTATAAACAGGTCTGGGATAGCACAGGGGTGAAAACCCATTAAGCTGGCAGACCTCATTCACAGGAGACAGATTTTCCATTTCTGGTTACAGTTATGGTTTTGAGAGTTGCCATCCTATGACCTTTGTATGCATTATCTGACTGATATTGTACTTTTTTGATATGGGAGCCAGATGGGAGCTCATAGATTGCAGATCTACTGTACACCTACACTATAAATATAAACAGACTTTAACAGCTATGTTTACACCTATGATAATATCTGAATGTTCGCTATATGTGCATATACATGTACAAGCCTACATAATAGAATGAAAACATTCTGATTTTTTTCTCTTTTTTAATTAAGATGTACAGGTAGCTCTAAGGACAGCATTTGTAAACAGTTTAATTTAAAGAAGTCTTTTATCAAATAATCATCCCAATAATATATGTTGGTTTATTGCACAGTCTTTGTTTGTCTTTTAAAAATAGTTTCTGGCCATTATAAGGATTCTCCTGCATACAACATTTCAATAGTACGAAAATAGGAATGTTGCTTAAGTATGTTCTAACATTATAATTTGGTCACAATTCCCCTTCTGTGACCCTGCCAAGCAAGATGCATTGCGTTCGGTTCAGAATTCTGAGAGAAATAGAATGTCCAACCAGAACTAGGTAAATATGAAATGATCATGTAGGCCTAATTCTTGTTTAGAACCCCAGAAGAAGACTTCAATTAGTTTTAATTTAGTTTAACTTTAATTAGGAACTTACTGAGTTCATATGAGCTCACTTGTAGGTTATATAAATTTTAATTGAATTTAAACCCCATTTTGTATAAGCAATGGGTATTATGTAAGTAAACCTATATAAATGTATCATTCTCTCATTACAGTTGCCTGGTTCACCTTTGACCCTTTGGCCGCGCACCAAGACCTGTTGTTTTCTAACGACAACCAAACAGTAACGTGTAACAGTTACGAGCCCCGGGTGGTTCTGGGAGGAGTAGGATTTTCTAAAGGCGTACATTACTGGGAGGTGTCCATTGATCGCTATGACAACCATGCAGACCCAGCATTTGGCATTGCTCGTTTTGACGTCACTAAAAACTTAATGCTGGGTGAGTGAACAGTATTTTTCCAGTGTAATATAGTTGCTTTAACTTTAAATCTAAAGGTCAGCAAGTTAAAAAGCAAACGTGCAAAATCTTATTAAATTCAAAATGGCAGATTGAAGCATTGAAGCTAAACGCATAACATCATGGAAAATGTTTACCGATTATGTAAAGAAAAAGACCTCTGTTTCAAGTGCAGTATAAATCTAACAGGTGTAGGTTTTTTTTGCTTTGATTTTTTATAATAGTTCATAAACATACCAAATTGCCCTCTGGCTAAGGGCAGTATGTTTCCAGACAAGATTCATGCTGTCATACTTGGCACTGGAGGAACAGTATCTTTCCAAAAGTGATAACACTTAAGTGACTTCACATTTTTTGGTTGTGTTAAGAGTCGCCGTCTACTGTTAGAATACATCGCTGTCATATACATGTAGGTGAAATACCCTTGACCGCGGCGTTTAACACCAATGAATCAATCAATCATACAAATAAAGTTCACAAACAATCACATTATGGGAATGTTAATTTGTTGCATTTAAATTAAACCACTTTATATTTTAGGTAAGGATGACAAAGCCTGGAGTATGTATGTGGACTACCAGAGGAGCTGGTTTATTCACCGAGATGAACACAGTAATCGTACAGATGGGGGCATCCAGAAGGGAAGCATTGTGGGTATTCTGCTCGATCTCAACAGAAATCGTCTCAGTTATTTCATCAACGACGAACCTCATGGACCAATTGCATTCAACAATTTACACGGGGTCTTTTTCCCTGCCATCAGCATTAATCGTAACGTTCAGGTGACGCTAAGAACAGGACTGGAACCTCCTGCTGAAAGTGAATCAGAAGACGAGGAGTAACCATGGTAACAGCCATTCGAGACAAAAGTAACATATTTGGGATGGAAAAGTGAAGTGTAATGCTTATGTCACACTACAGGCAGAATAACATAAGACATTTTGGATAAACAACTTCCTGTATATTTTTTCAGCACATTTATATGTTATATCAAATGTTATTCTAAGTGTCTCGACTTGTATATGCCTCGTAAAGAAGACACCACAGGCAGTTGTCATGATTCTTGTTGCTCACTTCCAAATCATGTAACTATTATTTTTGGACCTCACACGACTGGTTAACTGTTGAAGCCAGTGGGGTTCAAACGAAGAGATGACAAATCCCATACGTCCCCTGATGTCATTGGAGAATTGGGAGCTCTCAGTGACTGATCTCACCTCACAAAACACACTCTAAAAGACATTCAAATATAAGCAACTATTACATGTATATAAATTGTTAACAATCTCAGTAAGCTCTGGGTGTAAAGAAAGTACAATGAAAGTGAAATATTTTTTTGACAATGAAAGTGTGTGAAAGTGATTCAGAAACTGCAAAGGTTACCAAAAAGGTAGTTGTAGAGCATGAAACAGGCCGCCAGTTGCTTCAAGAGATATCCTTTTATTCCCAATTAGATGATGTCACATATATTAAAAGGTCTGTCTTAATTTGTTATTCAGATTAAACATACTTTGAAATTCAGCAACTTCGCCCTAAAATGAACTGTAATTCCCTACGTATCAGTACATACCCCCATGTAATTATTATCTTGTAAATTTCAGACCTTGCTCTCCGTTTTTTTTTTTTTTTAAATTCATTAAAGTCAAACGTAAGAATCTCACCATTTTGAAGACAAAATGTAATGATTTTCCTGGGATATCCAGCACAATGTGAAACAATATGGCAAATACATGATTCAAGTGGTGGTGTTTTATAGCAGTTTCAGAGATGATGTTAAGAATGCCTTACAGAGATGATGAGCCTTACATTGAAGAAGTGTACTTAATTTAAATCAAAAAGAGTGCATATAGGAATTTGTGCTGTTTTAAACTTCTTTAAATTAAGTACAGTTGAGAGAAGAATTTGACATTTGAATTAGAAAGGTGATATGTATGAAATACGGGGGATTTGTCATCAGGATAGGATTTAATATAAATAAAACATTTATAAAGAGCAAACAAATCAATGCTGAAGGACACAAGTGCCAATATGGGGGTGTGATGAACAATGGAGTATTCAAGAATTATAATTTGTATTTGTTGTTTACAATTTATTGGCCATGTTGAGTGATGTGTTATACGCAATATTCGTCTGTGCGAGTACAACAAATCGGTTAAGAACATTTCTTCCAAATAAAAGACCAAACTTTTTGATACCTGTATTTTTTATTTTGTTTTTAAAATAAGTTTATAAATGTCCTTATTGTGCCGTTTTGATTGGACTGTTCAAATCAAAGCAATGTTTTTATTATGTACATGGTAGCTCAACAATGTTGCAATTTTTTCTGCTGGATACACTTTTCTCTTGCCCTTATTGCTTAATTTATACTTTAATTTATTGTTCTCTATTGCTTGACATTATATATCTTTATATTCTTACTTTTTGTCATGTCACACTTTTTTTTGCCATTTTCTCAACTTTGTTTGACAATATTTGTGAAATGACTACATCTACCAAGTGCAATCAATCCAAGGTCACAGTTACACACTAGATAGATCTTTACTTTTTACTTAGCACAGTTTTCAGAAGAAATCCCTTGTACTTATTTGCAGGATTGTGTACAGCACAATTCTTGTTTTGATTCTGGGCCACTCATGTAGAAAACAGGTTGGCTATATTTGGTTAGATATATTGGGTAGCTTTCATAGCAATATACGTCTCTTGAAGGCCATGCTGTGTCTTAGTGTGATTATTTAGCGTTGGATTGATGAGATCCCTTTACTGCGCCCAGTATGATTCTGAGCCCCATTTGCGAACTTGAGGAATATACCGGAAGCTTCCCAGTGGATGCAGAGATGGCGGGCTGGTATTTACGAGTGTTTTTTTTTTCTGGCAAAACAAAGTTGTCATATAAGTGAAATACCCTTGAGTAAGATGTTAAAAAGTAATCAGATAAATCCCCACCTTAATATAGTTTATGAGAACATGTCTGTCTAATATGCTATGCTTGATAACATCCTTATATTGATTCAGTATTGTACGTGATCTGAAATGTTTCAACTCAATTTTATACTCATCATAAAAAAAATACTCAATTCACACAAAAGTGAATATTTTTTTGTATTTGAAGACCAAACATTGAACAATGTAACCAAACTATTCATTTTGTGAAATGTGTTTTGTGAGTGATTGCTTTATAACACCCCCACTCAATGCTCAACCTGCTTGTCCCCTAAAATGCTGTTTATACATTTCTTATGGCATTAAGTTTTATCTCTTGCTCTATTGATGGATTTTATCAACAAAATACAATTCTCAGCAATTCTCGCTACTGTCCAGACAGCCCTACTTAAACTACCCTGACATGTACATATTTTACCCTAAATCCTCAACAAATGTGATGCCTATGGCACCTAACAAACTACATGTTCTGCAAAGGCTAAGAAGTGTAGAAACACAATCTTGACATTTTTTTTATAATTCAGACTTAGTTTTAGTTCTAAACTTACATTTATAAATTCACAATAATGAACGTACTTAAAACTTGCGTCAGATTTATTGAGGATTTGGGTATACCAAAAAGAGTTTACTTTGCAAGGATCTACAAAAGCCAAAATGATTCAGAAAGTGTGAAACAAAGATATATATTTACAAAAGTGTAGTACTAAAACCATAAATAATGAGTAAAATAGGATTGAATAAAATATAGAATAATGCAAGCAAACCGCTCAAAGGAACTCTAGACTATAGTATTTTTAGTTATTTTCAGGCAAAAATAGGGTTTTTCGCTGTGAGGTCTTTTCAGAAAAAACAAACGACAGTCATTTGGACTACAAAAAAAAAGCTTAATATTTCATATATTGTGTAATTTAATTAATCTTCATAGGGCAAAAAGGATTTATGCAAAAGCATCACACTTTCAAACTGAGAGACTAGCAAATAATGATTATGTTTATTTTACAAACATTACAGATCAGTATTATAAAAAAATGCAAAAAATATTTTTTTGATATTTCATACAGCATGTATTTTCAGTTTCACCACGAAGAAGATCATTCACAATATTTAGTATCATAGTCTTATTGTTTTGTCCGCTATACATGAAATTCTGGATTATATCCTGTCATTATGCGACTTTCTTTTTACACGATTGTTCTTTATTCTGTTTTATTCTGTGCTTAAACTGTAATAAACTGTACTTGTTTTGTGTACAAATATTTTAGCACTCTATGAGCACCTGCAGATAGATTGTTTTTTACTTTATCTTTGTCTTTTTCTGTTTACACTTGTGGCTTCGCTCAGCTATTATTAGTTTGACACCTTATATAAATGCAGTAATGTAACTTTGTTACACATTTACCTTTTCTTTAATGTAAAAATCTGTAATTGACATCTTGAAACTTTTAAAGTTTTGTGCAGATAATTCTCCGCATATTTTTTTTTTTTTTTTTTGGACTTTTGGTGAATTTCATAGCCATGTTTAATGGTCATTTGTAACTTAATAAAATATTATTACAGATTTAGTTTTTTTTTAAGAGATAAAAGTCTGTGTTAGAAAGAAACGTCATACACACCATGGTTTAACTCTATGTGGTGCAGCAGATTGTTTTAAGTAACAATTTTAGCATTATAGTTCCTATTTTCTCCTGAAGTCTGTATTCAGATTTTATGTGCTAGCATTGTAGAGGTTTTGTATACAGGGATGACACCTGTAGAGATTTCCTAGAGATAAACCAAAGTCCCCCAACATGTGTATAATTGTATAACTCTTTGCAATAAAAATGTTTTCATTTCTACCTGACAAAGCCACTGGTCATTTCTTTAAAACTCTGCAATCTCAAATTTGAAAAGAATAGTTTTCCATTTCTTGTTCAGAGTTAAGATGCAAATGACTCAATTTGGTCTTGGCACCTTTCATTGTTTTTCGATATAAATAAGGTTGATGTTAGTTTTCTGTGACTGGTTCTCTCAGATCAATGGGTATCACAGGAAACAGATATGTTGTGGTGTCATCTTTAACAAGCTTTTCCTGTGTTGTATTGCTTGTTCCAAGTGAGGGCTGACACGTGAGTCGATTGGACTTTTTTTCATCCTGTATATTTCCTGTTTTCTTGTTGCCAGTCTAGTTTTGAGTGTTATCAACCCATTGTGAGGGCACACCTGTGTTATGACGTGCTCTGAAAGGAGCATCAGGTAATCAATTTGTTAATTAAAGAGGCTTAACCTAACGTTTTTGTGCCGTTTTGATCTCGCACCGGTTGTTGGCGGAAGCTTCCTTCACCCAGGTGCTGTCTGAGCTAAGGGGCATCACAGGAAGCTGATTTGGTGTGGGGTCCTGTAAATGCCCTTTGGTGTCCTCTGTGTTACCAGTGTCATTTAGGGTAGTTTAATTCCTTCACCCAATGGGCTGGTGGGTTGTCATATGAGTGTAATAACTTAGGAAATCCAAACCAAACAAATAAACAATCTTCTGTTTTGACATTGTTTGTTGCCAGTGATGTTTAGGGTTGGTTGCTTC
The DNA here is from genome assembly GCA_032466195.1 of Katharina tunicata. Lineage (NCBI taxonomy): Eukaryota > Metazoa > Mollusca > Polyplacophora > Chitonida > Mopaliidae > Katharina > Katharina tunicata. The sequence goes on from JAVFBZ010165621.1 coordinate 9,874, forward strand.
ATCCAAAGGGCTCGCACGTTATAAAAGCAATATAACATGACACACAGAATAAAACATCAAGCAAAGGAACAAAGGTTATTAATTTTAACTCACACAAAAATAGATTTTACTTCTCTTCCGTCATATTTTGTCAATTTGATATGTATCTCATGCAAACATTTGGAAGAATACGTTATTTAATATATCTCAAGATAGCTGTGTCATTTAAGTTTCCATCTGAAATTGGCCTTGGAGCTTGTGCAGCTCTACTGTGGAGAGTCTGATAGGATTTGGAAACTTTGAAGAATTGGCTGTCTGGCCTAATGTCTGGTTATAAGTTAGTATATACATCACTGTAGACGTAAAGATTGATTTTAGCCTGTCACTACATCAGGTTATTAGACTTCACAGTAGTTCAGTTGTATACTAAATCGTGATGCAAATTGAACCACTTTGGCTTCTCCTCGGATATGTCTGATGTAAAATGGCTAGAGGCAGGAATAAGTTTTGGTTATAAAAGTACCTCTTATCGTTTCTCAATATAAATAAGGTTGATGGGAGCTTCATGCGCCCTGGTGCTCTCGGATCTCGAATCCTTAACATGTTAGTCGAACCTAGATCGAGACCTAAATGAAATCTTATGTGATAGCGTATGACCACTGTAAATGTGGACATTGGTATTGTCTTGTAAGCTCTTATAGGATAAAACTAAGCAGAAAAAAGCCGGTTTTGTATAACATTGTGCAATGTTAGGTTGAAACTGAAGGCCCTGTGTTCAGAAAGAAATACATAGACAAAGAATCACCGTAATTGACAAGTGACCTAGGTTTCGCCTGGCAATCGCAGTGGCTTCGCTATGCAATAAAACAGGGATGCACATAATATCCGATCCACGTACACGTCTCGGAATCACAATCAGAAAGGTTTTTTTCCGGAAATAATAATCCAATTGAGTTGGGGGGTTTTTTTTATTCACAATGATGCACATCCCTCAGAATATTTGATATAATTTTGGCAACGGATAATCTACATCGGAAATCAACACGACTGACAATGGCCATCTTCGCTAGCCGACGGTGTTATTCTGAGGTACTCTAGAGTCGCTCGGAATAAAACCCTTGTTTAGCGAAGATGGCCATCCATTTAGCTATGACCAGATATTATAAGACCTGGATTGTCAATTAAGGTGACCTAGAATGACAGTTAAAATGACCTAGAATGGCCATCAAATTGCTTTCAACTGAGAATCATACAGTGAAGAAATTGAATAATAACCTTATTGGCTAACTGTTAGAATAAATAACCAAAAAAATAAAACGACTTGTTGTGCACTTGTGAACAAAGACGACCGAAACGAATCTTGTCAATCCACGTGATTATTAACGAAATTCTATGTGGGAAATGAACCCAACAATGACTAGTAATCGGAATAGCATAGGCTTACTCTGTCAATCAAATCCATTAAATGATGATAATTTACTAAACTGAGCTGTAATGTAAAAATCCCAGAAACACTTAGGATGCTTGTAGTTCCACATATTCTATACTAATGTGTATTGTCGCCAGACGATTGGTTCAATAAAATCTCCAATTGTATCTTTAGCAACTTAATTCTTCAACATTTCTTCGAATCAGTTCCAATGGTATTTTCCTCTATTTTCCTTAATAACACGAAAACATGGTGGCCGCCTGGGTTTGTTTTATTAACTTTATTATAAGTTATAAACCAACTGGGTCAAACCAACCTCCTGTGCTTACTTGTTATTCACCATGAAGACAAGATCGCATTTATCAAGATTGGTTAGTAACATGCCCGATAGCAGTTATAATATCCGTGCCAACAACCTTTCATTGGTTCTCAATTGGTTAAATAAAATATGTTCACAACCCTAGGCTAACCATTTGGCCAAAGCAACTTTAACCCTTTCCTACCTTTTGGTCGGGACCATGTAGATCAGATGTTTTTCTTGACCTATATTCTATAATCTTGCTAAGTCAATCTATTCCGTACAGGAACTAAGGAGAAAGTACGTTTTGAACTAAGTGTTCTGAAGGAACGCGGCTCGGCCATGTTTGTCACTACCGATTTCCACGCCTTTTCCATAACTTTCCCACATGTTCAGATGTTTAAATTGTAAATACTTAATAAATCTTATGGTGTCTTGGCTATAATTTAGGGATCCCGGGAAATTGGATACGCCCATAAAAGACACCTTGTAAAGCTTAAGACCATAGATACGTTATATTCATCCATAAACTATATGTTCACTGTATAAATTATTAGTATATCTGTTTCATGTTCAGAAGATAAATCAAACGTACGGGAAATACACATCCTGCTGTAGTTTTATAACGTAAACTGATAGGGTTACGCCAGCCAGAAATGTATTTATTGCTTTCTCATTTATTTGCCATTCATAATATTTGATGTAAACTACTTGACTATTTCTGTTGCCGAAGCTTCCGTTAAATGCAATTTGCCACATGTTGTGAGAAAGCGCCAAAGCAGCATTTTTACTTTTCGCTCGCCTTAGTTCGCGTTCCAACAGCGGGGAGAAATCTGAGCATACATTAAACGGTACTCATCGCTAATTGCCTATTACTCTCCCGTGGGTTACAATTTAACAGAATCATCTCGGTTCACTATTGCTAGAATCAACAAACCCCACAGCTTCTCGACCATTCCCCGGAGTAAAAGGGTCACCATACAGTTAAGCGTTACTGGTTGCCTTAAGGCAGGGTGATTAAATACCGTATATACTTAATACTGTTTTTTGCCTCGTTCACTCCATGCAAAGCTGTCTCTACGCGGTCGAGTTGTTGGACAAAGTCATCTGAATTTGAATATATTATACAAGATACCCAACATTCATTCGGTCGTGGATACAGATCTGGGCACCAGTGTCATTATTAGCGTACCCTGTAACCCTGAACAATCATATCAAAAAACGATAAAAAGGGGGAAAAAATTTACTCTTCTTCCGTAATTTTTTAGACAGCATTTTGTCAAAAGATCCGGATTATGGAACTGTGTCAAAATAGAGCAACGGCAACTATAATTGGAGTCTTGGGGGTGATATCTAATGCCGTCTCGTTACCTGTGTAGAACGATTTATTAGAAATCTTTTGCGAGAATCAAAAGAACAGATGGTTATCATGAATAATAATTTTGTACATGCATTTAAGCGGAACAGTCCTTAGGGAGGGGGAGGGGGCAGGATCTGGCCATATTCCCCTTTGCCCCCGCGTATACATATATCCGTCCCTGACCAGAAGCCCATCAGCTTAAACACAGAAAAGGTATATACGTCGTGTGTTTGTAAAGCTAGCTCGGAATCGCTCTAGTTCTTTATAAGAATAGTAACTCTGACTGGTGATATTTATCATTGATTTTGCCATACCCTCAAAATCCAAAATGAGAAATATCTCCCGTCAAAAGAACTTTAGGAACCTCTTATGTCTAGACACACAAGTCAATGGTATATTATATAGATTGTGACTTCAGTCGGAAATGGTTTTGTGGAATTTGCCGCCAGTTCTTTCCATTTGATTTAATGAAGCCGACAACAGAATCGAATCGAGACTCAATAATACTACGGTTATATTGCGTACAAGCGAAATTATGGTTCTCTATGTTCACGTATACTTGAAAGTTGTCCAATTCAATAACCCACTTACGGTACAGACACAATCTATGAGGTTATGTGCAATAAGCCTGATCATAATATTATGTACTTGCTTGAAGTGAATTTGGCAAACCTTGTCCGCAACTGAACAAATATTAGGCAAAGAAATAAAATACACACGCATTGGAGGTAATGAATGACAGCGGTTGAAACTGTTTGGGGAAAAATTGACCTCTCAAACGTTAGGCCCTACTGAGGAACGGTCATCCATATTTATAAGAAATGGTTTCACTTATGATGTTTGAAGTGTTTCAACTTTTGGCCAGGTTGCAAGGTTTAATAAACTTGAAATAAGACGTCAACACTTCTCCTCGCACCTGTATACCCGTTTGAAAGTGTCCTCTTGACTCTTCAGGGTCCGAAAACCAAAGTCTTGCTCCCCAAGGACAAGATTGCGCCATCATCTGTAAGTTTAGGTTTGGATCGATTTGCAGCCGACGGAAAGCGACATATAAATAAAACTTGGAGCATGACATTGAAAGGACGACTTGCGTTTTCATTTCTTTCTGGTGTTTCTTTCGTCAATCCTAAAATCCAGGCACCCTATTCGATCGTCCCATGGGATTTTTTTTCTCACCAATTACAGATTTCTTTTTCTATTTGTCAAAATCTATGTTACAAAACTATGTCTTCTAATTGTACATCTTATAATTGACTGTAATGTTGTGTAGGCTTACGTCTTCTTTCTAATTAGAACATGAGATGATTTATCGTTTTTAATAAGTCGATATCTTATCTGTGCCAGTGTGATTACTCTTTATAAAAATATATATGTGGTCTCCATGTGTTCGTTGTTTTGCGTTGTGCATTGAGCCCTGTTCCGTATAATTAATTTCCTTCACTACAAAGACTGGTGAGATATCAGCAATGGATGTTTTAAAAAAGATTCTGATGTTGATTAATTGAATAACAACATAATGATAAGCCTTCACGCATAAAAACGGTATATTCACTTATTTTTCTGGACTATGGACATATGGTTGCTTCGGCGATTGCCCCCACGAAATAACCATTTTTCAAAAGAAATCACTATCTCATAGATAGAATATTTGGGCTTCGGTGACCTAGAGACTGCATTGTAGAAGAAATAATCTTGAAACTGTTCCTGGCATCCTTCACCTCCTAAGCGGCTCGCTATTTATCGACATGTTGCCTAGTTGCCCAATATGCCACCAAGTATGTTGCTTATTTATCCGTTTTAGCCGGTTCCCCTAGATCTCTAGAAGCCCTGTACTGTCAAAAAATGCTGCCATCATCGAAACGTAATTGGCCCTTACGACACTTCGGTGCACACTGACAAGATCACAACCAGAAGCACTACTTTTGGATGGGGGCGGGGGAGGGAATACATGTTTTGGCAATAATCGGTCTTTAGAGTCCTAAATAATTTTGGTAAAGATTGTTTCTTTGGCAATATCATCCAAAATTGAAGTACGTTGTGGATGATGTATAGGCCACATTGTCTCCCCTTCGACGGCGACATTTAAAAGTAATACAGTGACAGACAACCAAACAACGCCTGTGTTGCTTGAAACTTTATGATAGTGAGATATGCAAAGATGGACAAACATATATGAACGGTCTTAAGATTATTGGTGGTGAGTGCCATGAAAGGTTTGCCCCAGGAGACAAGATGGCCTTCAAATCTGGTTGGACTTACAACATAATATATTTGGCATGTATTCCTGACATCATACGGTTATCTTGCAACCAACATCAGTGTCCCGCAGTATCCGTGAGCGCCCATCCCCTATATGTGACGAATAATTCCTCCAAGTGCACCAAGTAGACGAATATATATAGACTGACAAGACCTTGGGATAGATCTTCAGACAGTGTATCGTCCTCATATAAGTGAAAACCCTTGAATACGGCGTCAACACCCAGGCAAATAAATGCTTCGATCTAAATGTCACACCCTTAGTCAGTCAAAGAATCTCCAAGGGGTCGCTTCTTGATTGGACCACCCAACACATTTATGTATGAACACTGGTGAGTTTGCTGCAGCATTTCGGGAATCGACAGATCAGCTGGAGATACATGTAGGCCTATATATAATCCTGACTCGTGCACGCACTCGCCTAACAGAAAAGGAATAAGAAAAAGCATCTAAGAACACTATATCTGACCGGCTTCTAAAAGTACAAAATCTTTGCTTCTTGCACGTGATCTTGTTCTTTATTCCAAAATGTATATACAAAGACAATATTAATTTGACTGCATGCATGGCGCCTGATTTATAATAGTGTTATATGAATTATTGATCTTTGGTTTAATTTGTAAATTGGATTTAAAGCGGAAAGGGTAAGTTTCAGCTCTGACTATTTCACTCTGTGGAGGAATGGTCGTTCTAAGACCAGATTCTTAAGCGTTTAAGGGGTGTGAGATGAAACCCCGCGTCATCAAACATGAAAGACGTTTGAGTTAATCTCGATTTCCAGCGTCTGTAACAGTAGACCTATTAAACGCCTATCCGCATCTTTGCACGGGATAAATGGTTTTAAAAGTGACATTTCTGGTCAAACTTTCTGTGTCGGAGATTGACATTTCTTCAAAATTACGCCAGAATAAATCGCACAAGAACTTATCAAACTGAGAAATGTCTGCAGAGTTTCTTGGAATTGAGCTTAGTTTCTGCCTTGGAATTTTCTGAAGTCAGATCGCCACCTCCGTGTGTTGGTGCGATATTACAGATTGGAGTAGGTGTCGGTGGATTAAGCATAATATTTCCCTTCCCGCGTCGTCAGTCCGGGTTTTTGCATGCTTGTCCCGGACATCGGATTGTTCAGGTCGTCTTATAGGCCACTTTCTTCTATTCGGACTGTGATAAGGCGCTTCGTGGTCTACTTCGTCACCCCGGTGTCTAGTTTCCGCTTGCGGAAACCCTTTCTCCTGCATGTGGTGTTACATCCGTCTATAGTTGAAATATCACGAGGAGATGGTTTGGTTCCAAAGTTATTTTAAGGATTCAGCTTTACCTGATAAGAAAAACAAAAATATTAGAAGAACTAAATTAAGAGCCGGCTTCAATATTGTTAGACCTTCTCTTATACCGTGATGGCGCATTTTTTCAAAATGTTGATGTATCGTGCATATACATCAAAATATTGAAATGGTTTGTAAATTATAAGAAGGTGACATGTACAGTTTAGTCGTATAATGAAAGAAATAAACAACACCTGCACCATGCAGAACTTATTCTTATTGAATTTTATTTAATAAGGTGGCTACCACTATAGGCCTACCATCATTAGATCGATATCTTTCGTTTCATTGCTGACTATTGCCAAGCGATATCCTGGTCACAAACAGAAATTACTACTTATTAATTTAAACAAGTGCCGTGTGTAATAAGAAATCGAAATGTTTATACAACATGAAGAATTTGAAGAGCGTCACAGTTTAGTTTGTATCACCAGATTTAACATGCATGTTGTTGTAGTTAATTAACCCCGCCCTCATCCACTATTCAAAATCTTAATTCATTCCATATACGGTCATGAACCCGGCGAGATCCAAATCTTTACTTGAGGCATACGAGGAAAAATGGCCGGCCTTCCTTACGCTGAATTCGAATTATTGCATGATTTCTCCTGGC
>JAVFBZ010165632.1:0-17135 GCA_032466195.1 Katharina tunicata
TAAACAAAACATTGAAAATAGTCCCGGTTCAGAGGATGTAGATATGGATAAATATCCGATGGCTCTGTATCCTGCGAATCTGCGCTATAGGTATATGATAAAACATTATTATTATTATCTATTGGTGGTTTGGTGAGAGCCTCTCGTGCCCTGGTTCTCTCTGAGCCTCAGGGCATCAAGAACCCACATTTCGTGCTTTGTCCTGTTTTTCATCCTGTAATTGTCCTCTGGTATCTTTCCAGTCTCATTTAGGGACGGTTTAATTACTTTGACCATTGAGCCGATAATTCATATAAGTGAAATAACAAAGTACAGCATAAAACCCCAAATAAACAAACAAAATACAACTTTGTTCCACGGTTTATTATTAGTTTTGTCAGTCATGGTGGTCTCCCCTGAGCGTAGTCTATTCTTGTCAACCATTTGCCTGTACAACATTGTCACATAAAATGAAATGATATGAGGAATGAATAAACAAAAAACTTAAAAATAAATAGTACATTACACATTTGTGATTACTACACAATTCAAATGTTCAGACAAGCATATATTCTATTAGCCATATGAAGAAAACTAACTAGTTTTCTAACTAGAAACTAACTGGTCACATTTGACCAAATAAGGGTCCAAATAAATTAGGGCTCCCGGAATCAAACTGTGAAGTTGGAGGAAGCTGTAGATGTCACCGGAAGCTTGTTACCATGTTTCCTCTCCTTGGTTGTGCTGCTTCAGCCACACAATTCATTTCCATGATTTTGACCTCGCTCTGATAATCAGAATGTTAAAAAATGAACTCAAAATGGTGTGCGTGGTTGGTGTTTGTCACCTCAGTGTGAACTGTATTACATAATGAGCAGCATTACCTCTATCGCATCGTTTTCGCTGTGAATTGATCTTGGAGGCAGTCTTTGAGACTTACTAACATTTATGAGATAATGGTCTTGCATATAACTTCTGCCCAAAACAACAGTAAAAAATTACCATTGTTCATCCCTACATTATTATTGTTGTCTATTTTTTTCAGGAGATCTACGATAATTTATTTGTGAAGTCCGTGTATAGCTCTCAGTTATTAACAGTCTCGGAGGTACAGTCAGGCGCCAGGCCGGATCTCACGTCAGTCCGTGTTCAGTACGATACAAAAGAACAGTTTAAAAAATATGCAAAGCAATTGGGCATCATGGAGGATTTAAAGGTGAGTGGAGTTATCTACCCTTGAATGTGTATTTCTGAGATCAAAGATTTCCATTTTCATTAAAAATGTATGCTCTAAGCTAATTTCTATCAAGAACCCAATTTATTGCCCTGTGGTGTTTTGTGTTTTGCCGTTGTGTTGTGGCTGCGGAGTTCAAAGGGTTCTTTTTACAAGGGTTCTTTCTGGGTTTTTTTTAACAATACATAAACAACGCAACATTGGCTAAGATACGAAATATCCTAAAGTCAACAGTAAACACCATTCAAATAAATTCACATACGTCTCGTACATCCTGTTTTGTCAGCGTATCACACTTGTATTCATGAGTACATGTAGTTCCGGGTGGTTGGGTGGGACCATACTGTGACCTAGTGCTCTCTGAGATAAGGGGGACAGGATATTAATTTGTTGTGGTGTCCTGCTTTGTTAATGTTATGTAAATATTTTTATCCTGTCGTGCATGTTGCAAATATCGTTTACGGTGGTTTTCTTCACCGATTGGGCTGGCATGCTGTTATTTAAGTGAAATAACCTTGGGTACAGCGTAAAAACCCCAAACAAACAAATAAGTATGTGTAGTTGATAAGTTTGAGTCTGTATCTAACTAGGCTGAAAAAACATTTCAACATCTCATTTTAACAAGTATGAAGTGTTTAACAACTCTTTTGAAAAAGGATTTGCTAGTTGGGTGGGAGCTCCTGTGCCCTGGTGATCTCTGAGCTGGGGGCATCAGGAAGCCGATTTGTTGAGGTGTTTTTGCCATGTAAATGTGTTATTCCGTCTTCTATGTTGCCAGCGTTTCTTAGGGTGGTTTCTTTCACCGAGTGGGCTGGCACAGTGTCCTATGAGTGAAACAACCTTAAGTGTGATGTAAAACCCCAATCAATCAACTCAAACATTTAAAAAAAAAGGCTTTGAGGCGCTAAATGTACACATTGGCAAAATTATTTATCATATCCCTTAAAATTTTGTTTGAAAGAGAAAGTTTTTGCCTCCTCTCTGCTCTACAAAACGGTAAGAGAAATAGCAGGTGTGGCTTTGTATTTGCATGCTTACTAACACTTGGTATTGTTTTTAAACAATTAAGTTTCAGTATTAATTTCTCACTATGGCAGCACAGTCTTGTGTCTTAAAACACCAAACGGGGGGGCCACGCCGTGGCTCTGTAATAGGTTCGATCCCCCTGTAAACCTTTGGTATAAAAGGGAAGTTTTTCAGTGGCTGCGGAGTTCACGGGGTGTTTTTTACAAGTTTTCCACCATTTTTTGGCACATCAAATTAATAATTAATATTAAGTCATCATATAGGTGAACTAGTCTTGAGTATGATGTTAAACATCAAACAAACAAACAAACAAACAAATAAAACACCAAACACAAAAGCAATAGTTATTATTACTTAGCAATTTAATCTTGATTTTTTTTTGTTTCAGGCTGGGGTACCTAGAACAGGGTACAGAGGAGTCGTTGGTTTTATGCGAAAAGGAAGGCGTGTTCATTTAGCTCCGCCTCCTACGTGGAATGGCTATGATCCGAAATGGAATTAAAAATTAGAAACTTAAACAAATTTTCCAACTGTGATCATTAAACTGCTGTGAAAAAGGGATTGTGGAATTATACTGTGTGGTGCATTTTGGGATGTCTATTGTAATGGATGATGGGATTGTGTTGTGAATTGCATCATGGGAGACCCATAGTACTGAATTATGGGATTGAATTAGACATTTTGTGACCCCAGAAATGAGAATCTTGTAAAGTTTTACAAAAAAGGAAATATGCAGTGTGTGTAGACACCGAGCATTGCCTAAATCAATGGACCAATTTGCAAGCCTTAGTTTTGCACAGAATGTTTCAGTAATTTTCTTGACAAATCGTGAAAGATATGGCATGAGTAAATCATTGCCTTGTGGAATATTTAAAACTTGAATTAATATAAATCGAAAGTTTGAAAAGTTTGGGTTTTGACGTCAAGAAATCTGTCATTGCTGCAAAATTTTGATAAAGACATGTTTAAGTTTAAAAGAAAACTGTGTCAGAATTTATGATGACCAGTCTCCCTGAAATGTTGTTCCTGAAGATCAGGTGTGCATGTTTATCGGAGGATCAAACTTTTAAATACTTTTGAGAGAATATGTGCATACAGTCACATGTCAGCAGTAACCCAGGCTTGTACATGTACAATTCAGGTATGCTTCAAATGCAGAACATCTAAAATCAAAAGAAGATTGCGGGATGCAGTTCTATACAAAACAAATCTATAATGTGCAGCGTGTAAAAGATTACTTTAAGCTAAAACATTGTTGACAGAAAATTACATGCACATTGTAATATAAGTCATGTCGTATTGGGCGGATTGATTACGGTATATCCCGGTGGATTGGTGCAGGTGCTTGGCCAGGAGCTTCCTGTGTCCTGGTGCTCCCAGAGTTAAGGGGCTTCAGGAAGCTCAGAGTCTTGTTCCGAGTCCTGAGGCATCCTAGTCTGTTGTAAGTGTCTTTAAGTGGGGAGGCTTCCTACAAACAGTGAGCTGGCACATCGTCAAATGAGTGGAAGTACCGGTGCAGCGTTAATTCTCAAATCAACCAAACTAACAAGTGGATGGGTTATATCTACAGTTATAAGTACCGCTATGAAATAACCATGGTTTAATTAATATACCGCTATAGAAAAGGTGAACAAAAATGATGTAGCTCTGAAGCAGACCATTTTAATACACCTACACCGTAATGGTGGTTTGCAGTAATAAGGCACTTTGGAAAGCCCTTTTAGCAACTGTTGTAACTCAAGAGAAAATGCCACCTGTATGTACATGAACGCCATTTTAGATTGGCCTTGTTCTGTAGCATTTACACTGACAAAAAACAACTGATGTTGATTATTGTTATTACCCATTACAGTTCGAGTGGTCAAATAAGGTGGACTTTTGTGCCCCGAATCGATAGCCCGTGTAAACGCAACAAAATAAAATCTGATATAGATCCAGATCCGACGTATCAGTACTTTCTTACCTGTGAAACCGTGGCTTGTACGTAGGTCATGGTTGAGATATGGAATATTGGAGTCAACTGGCCGACAGATTTGGACATGGATTCCTTAAGCATATAGTCATGAAGCATAAATTCCTGATAGATGGATTACTAAAGCTTGGATTCCTGAAGCAAGGATTTCTGAATTATGGATCCCTGAAGCATTGATTCCTGAAGCATGGAGTCCTGAAGCATGGATCCCTGAAGCATGGAGTCCTGAAGCATGGAGTCATGAAGCATAAATTCCTGATAGATGGATTACTAAAGCATGGATTCCTGAAGCAAGGATTTCTGAATTATGGATCCCTGAAGCATGGATCCCTGAATCATGGATCCCTGAATCATGGAGTCCTGAAGCATGGAATCAAGCTTGGATCCATGAAGCTTGGATCCCTGAAGCATGGATCCCTGAAGTCCTGCAGCATTTTGAAGACTGGATTGTTTGTACAGAGTTTGGTACAGTGGATGTGTGGAAAATTGGACTCAAAATCGGTTTAAATATGTTTTCAAGATATGCCCAAATTAGTACATGTAGTATGTGCCGTAACTAAAAGAAAGACCTTGTCTAGTACAGACGGTTGGTGTAAAACTATTTCATGGAAAATACTCAAATACGTGTAGATTAGGGATAAATACTCTGCCCTTTTGATGGATCCTACTGCTTATTCTAGATTGGAAGATTTACCTGAAATGCTTGCTTACCTTTGTGTTTTTGAAGACCAATCAATATTATTTGTATAAGACTGTACATGTATGATATTTTTGTAGAGAAGGTGTTTAAAGCGGAAGGAAACAAAAAAACAAAACAAAGCCATAGTCAAATGATGGACCATATCGAGTTGTTACTTAAACTCCTATTACATATTTTGTAGGATTACTTGTTCGCCACTGAACGCCACTTTAACTGAATTACTGTTAGTAAAATGCATGGTGGACATTTCATGCTAAATTTTTTATAGTGATGTCACTGAAGTAAATGTATTTTTAAATGTTGCAGAAGAGATATACAGTGTACATGTATGTATATAAAACTTCATTCTGCATATTTGTACAGTTTCTCTTGTGCTTGGGTTATTTTTGTCTGCAAAGAATATATAAATAAATCATGGCACTAACAGTTCACTGTACATGTTACAGTACTAACAGTAATCAATTTTAGTGGCTTGCTGTCATTTTAGTGAAATAAGTATGGCCGATCAAGCAAGAAAACCCACAAACCCTGAGTGCCACTCTTCTACGCTGGAGACAAAAAACAGCCTTTGCCAAATCGAAGGCCTTAGTCATGACAACCATGAGATGCTAATTCCATTCATTAACAAACCAGAAAATAACAATTATGAGCATGCTGTAAAACTGTGACGAGACAAGCCAAATGATTGAAGTAATTAATCAGAAGTAAATAATCAACTACAAGTAATTAGTCATAAAAATGATAACATTGAGTACGGCGTAAAACCCCAATCAAAAAAACAATTAGTTATTTAGGAAGAAAATACATAAATGGTATTCGTCAAAATAGTCACTAGTCCAGTCCATGTGCCAGTTTGTAGGTAGAACTATATAGTATTTCAATTTAAATCTGATGTCTTTGCATTTGCCTTCAATAAGAACAGTTCTGCGTTAAAAGTTAGCTTTCCACCAGTCCAAGTTTGTCAACCCTGAAGACCATCGTAGCGAGTTTAAATAACCGGAACCCTTGGATTAAAAAAAAAACAAGCAGACAATATAATAATTAAAACGGACTTGTTCCTTGCTTTTCTGACCAAAATCAAAGCTGTTGAACTTTACAATAACCTACAGTCGCTTTTACATACGGGCAAAAATTGTTGGGTCCGAGTCGGATTATGTTTATTTTTGCAGTTACAGTCTTAAAAAAAATTATCTAAACAGATTTGGATCTTTGTACATGTACAGTCCATCTTTTTTGATCCACCAAATTTGATGGGTAAAAATTGTAATCTTTTTTTTCTCAGTGTAAATGCCGGTGCCGGGCCAATATTGTTGACCTGTTTGTGTGGTAATTAATCATGTAAGATACATTGTACTCAGTATTACAAATGTATATCAGATACTAACGTCAACTTATTTTTTAATAAAAAAAACGGAAAATTTGTCATCCTTGAATTCATTTTTGTTAATTGTACATAAAAATTGTTAATTACAAATCACCTTGCATAAAGTTTTTTAATTAGCAATGGTAATAATTCATTACTGACGATCAGATATTTTTTCAAATTGATATCTTGGAGTAGACATGGTCGAACACAGGAAATCTGATTGATAAATTCAAAAATGGTAAAATAATTATCGTAACGAGTCTATTAATGAAGTATGAAACGAACCATTAACACATATCAACGGTGTTGAAGCTCTCACTAAAACAGATTGATAAAGAAGCGCGAGCAATAGTGGCTCGTTCCACACTTCAGGTTAATAGACTTCTGGTGTCGTTTATTACGAAACATAATCACCCGAGAGAAAAAAGGTGTCTCATATAAGAAATATTTAGCATCATTAAACTAGAAACTCCCTGTAGAAGATGTGGATTTTAATTTGTTGGTATATTTTTTTGCGCAGAATAATTTATTATTTTTTCAGAAAAATAAATTTGTTAAAAAGAAATATTTTCAGCTTAGTTTCTAATTCCCTATCAATTATTTTTGAATAACAACAACAAAATATCGCACTTTTCTTGAGTGAGTTAATCCTTTTTAGTTGAAAAATCTTCCGAGAATGAAGCCATATTGTGTAAAAAACAAAGGGTAATTACTCTAAAACAACCTCATTACTGTGTGATTTTGTATGACTTATATGTCTGGTATTTTAATCTTTTCAATTTATTGTAAATTTTGAAGTAATTTGTGTTGTTACTTGTTTAAGATTTGTGTAGTGGTAATAGAAAATTTATGTAATTCTAATGTTTTTTTTTTTATTGAAATTATTTTTTTCTTCTTAAATTTAAGTTTAAAATTAAATTGTTATGAAGTCTACATGTACATGTATATTTGATAAATGTAGAGTCATCAAAGCTGGTTCTTTGCATTTTGCTAATTAAACTACGTGGAAAGTTCTGCAGAGTCGGAATGTAGATTGATTAATTAGCCTTACAATGATTTGCATAAATTCACATATTAAAGGGCAAGCAAATTCTAATTTTAAATTCTGTAAAAAGAAAAAAATCTATACATTAAGAAAGTGAGCATTAGCACTGCTTTTGTAATTTGTTGTTGAACTTAGTCTTTCTCAGGTAATTATGTTTTTTTTTCAGTCTCTTTTTTTTCAAACATTGTTTAATGTTGTTGAATCTATCTTTTTTAAGCGGCGTTCAGAAGCTGGGCACATAACAAAAACAAGGCTAAGATGGATTTTCAATTTCTGGTTATATTGATAAGTTTCAGCCAAGACACGAAGATAACAATTCTCAACAGAAAATACAAAATTAATAATGATGTTCTTTTACCATTTAAGTATATTCTGTCGAGATTTGTAATCATTGCTTGAAAACGGTGAAACGTCGCTTATCAATATACCCAGAAGTTGAAAATCCATCTTAGGTGGTTTTTTGTTGTCAAATCTTGCAAATTTGTTGCCCGTACCTTTATCAATGAAAATGGCATACCTGAACAATGTATCTTTTAATATATTCAATAGCCAATAGATGTCTATCACAAGATCTTCCTTTGCATATATACATGTAAAGTACATGTATAATGAGGTGAACGATTTGTTCAGTCCGTGCGCCTGTGACAAATTAGGAACTAGGTCATATGTCTAGAGACCAGACTTCCCTTATACATGTATTATAATATATTCTAGGCTTCCCGTGACGGCACAGGTGGGTGGGTGGAAGCCTTGTGTGTCTTAAAGGGCATCAGGAAGCTGATTTGTTGTGGCGTCCTGTATTTCCTCCTGTCCTTGTCCAGTGAGATTTTTTATTGGCAGTTTCATGTAGAATGTACTCAGGTATAATATAGAGAAAACAAATTGAAGATACTGTTTATGGTCACCTTCTAAATGACAAAAATAGAATTCTGTCAGAATACATTGAAATAATTATTTTCCATGATTTTTATCAATTCTTGGAAAGTGTATTCTAAAAACAAACTGCCACTTTCTAAAAACCACAAATATCCAAGTATTTGTTAGTATCATTGAATAATTTAAGTTTCCATCATTTTTGTCAGCTTTCGGAAAGTGTAGAGAAAAGAACGAAGGTGCAGTTTATAATCAGTTTCTAAATTAACACAAAAAGTTTCATGGAATAAAGTCAGAAAAAGCTTTGTAGAATCCTCGGCTTGAAATAATTTGATTTTCCATGAATTTTGTTGACGTGCACTTTTAGTGGTACACTAATATGTTTGTCATTGATTACTTTCATCAAAAGATTTAAGGATTTAATTTGTTGAAGTGCACTTATGAATGGATTTAAGACGGATGATGTCAATTCTTCGTTTTAACCGTACCCAAAAGTTTTTAAAAAAATACATGTATTTTGCAAGAGTAATTAACCGTGCAGTGCATGTCATTTATTTTGTTGTAAGCAAAAATATTTAGTTTAAATCAAGAAATGTTGTCATGGCTAGAATTGTTGTCATGGCAACAGGTCGACATGTTTGTAACTGATATAATTATGCTGACAAATTAAGGATGTGTATATTATATATATGTACACTTTGTTAAACACCAATATTAGAATGAATATTTTATGATTAAAAGATGAATAAATTAAGTACATTTATTTGATTTATGTAGTTGCCTTGGAATTTCTATATTTGGTCATAACTTTTGAGATTATTTCACTTGCCTATACGCGCGTATAACCAGCCTTTTTTGTATGCGCGTACCTAACCGCTGGTTGAAAAAGCAGATAATGCTATGTATTGCCGCCAGAGGGCTACCGGAGCTAGTTGATAACAACAGCCAATGAAAGTCAATCTTTTTGTCACCCTGTAGTACAACCGGTAACGCCTCAATTCGACTAAGGCTGGTATGTTTTGAGCTTACATTCCTACAATGTACTTAGCACTGGAGGAACAATTAAAATCCGCTAACATTTCTTGTTCGATTTGGCGATCATGTATCATTAAAAAATCCAATTTGATAATCTGAGAACTAAAAAGAAAACTAGCCAAATTTAGTTTTATGAGTTTTTGACATGTTTGACACCGAAAATATATTGGTACTGCACTTAACTGAAGATGCATGCCTGCGGCTACATGTATATGAATTGTATAGTTCTGTTATAAAAACTTTTAAAAGGATGAAGCTTAGCAGGAATTGCTGATTAAACAACATACAATATGCTGTTATATGCATGCCTGGCGTCGCTGCATATTTCATGCTTGTGCCTTTCTAGAATTCTGAAGAGAATTATTACCACACAAATATGAATATAATCCACTTCTGGAAAGAAAATAAGTGGACATTTTCGGTTTGTTTGTTTGATTGGTGCTTTATGTCGTACTCCAGAGTATTTCACCTATATGATGACTAATTATTAATTTGCGTTGCCGGTGTATGGTGGAAAACCAGGAAGATACAGGTGCCTTGTTAAAACCACTCCGCGAACACCGGAAAACTTCCCTTATTTACCTAAGAGGATCGAACCTATTCCGGGAACCTAAGGGGGCTCCCTGGCGTGGCCCTGGACATATCCGGGACAGGTCACCAAAATCAGGGACTGTGTCTGCAAAACAGGTCAGCTAACAAAAGGTGGAAATTACAAAGGGAAGAACAAAATCTGGTTCTGTTCATTGAAGAGTACCTAACTATCAACCAAAAAAAGAAGTTCCAGGCCTCTGATGAGTTTCCCTCCCAAGTTTTATTTAGCAAGTCTTTGTTGTCTCCCCTTAATGCAATCTTCCTTTGTGGAGGTACAGTCAAACACACTACATTGTAAATAGATACAAAAATGACAAAGCATTTTAACATGAGTAAAGCTGTACATTGTAAAAGCATCATTCAATTTAAAGTGTTTTTGGTTTGCAAAAATTAACAGACTACACACTGATTTTTGGAGTAAAATATTTGTTCTAAACTAAGGTATATATAAATTTAATTCAGAATTTGTCGGAAATAGAATATTTACATAGTTGATGGAAATTTCAAATATGTTTAGAATAACTGTACTAGATCAGAACTTTGAACTTTAATAAAAAAAATGTACTGCCTGCATTTACAGAAAACTCCATACAGATCTACACATGTACATGTATTTACTATGAGAGTTTGTTTGTTTGTTTGATTGAGGTTTTATGCCGTACTGAAGGCTATTTCACTTATCTGACGGCGTGTCAGCCCCATCGGTGAAGGAAACAACCGTAAACGACGCCTGCAACATGCAAACATTAACAAAACAGGACACCACAACAAATCACAACCTGTGCCCCTTAGCTCAGAGAGCACCATAGCACAGGAGGCTCGCACCCAACCACCGTTTTCAAGACAGGCACAACACCCCTGACAGCATGGTCAAGTGTTACTTAAACAGAGACAATTCTCCTCTTAGCTTGCAGACATTTCTTCATTTGAGTCTAATCTAAATAATGGAACATTATCCATGATAAAACGAATAACCATATCCAAATAAGGGTCATCATCAGATTATAATTGTAAAGGCTTATGGTATAACTTTTATCAAAATCATAAACAAAACAGAAACAAATGTTAAATTCTACAATTTCCAAACATGAATTTTACAATTTAAAATTTTTTTTACATTGTATAAATTTTGGTTTAAATGCCCACTATTAAAAGCTAAAAAAAAAAGTACATATTTGTTTATCTAACTATAAACTACTTCTACATACTAATATACTCTACCTGATTTTCTACTTTAGAAATAATAACAAATTAGTCAAATAATAAATTTAAGATTTAATAATTTAAATTGTTAACCTGTATCTGACTCTAGGGTATACAAATAATGGTGACATGTTGGACCAATGTTATTATACAAACTGAATGAGTCCACATATTGTGTCCTGTTAAGCGTCACAAACATCTTGATTTGGATATTTGCGCTGTATCTCGTATTATGTAGAGCAAAGTGACGACTCCAATACAAAAAAACACATGGATGCATAATCATTTAATATTTCAGTTTATTTAAAAACCACTGTCAAGAATGTTTATTTTAAAACCATTGTCAAGTATGTTTATTTTTAAAACTGTCAATATTTATTCTGACAATGGTTTTAAAATTAACTGAAATACTGGATCACTGGCTCAACTTTTTGTGAAACCCATCAGTGGAAATAATGGTCTCTCATATTTTCACACTTTATTTGCTCATATTTCAAATTTAATTAACTGAAATATAGAATCCCAATGCATCCACGCTATACTTTTTATAAAACCCATCAGTGGAAATAATGGTTTATCATATTTGCAGGCAGGTCACATACATGTATATATGCTGCTAATGCAATTTAAAAAACAGCTTTATGTGCAACAAGGCAACCACTTAATTTGCTCATATTTCAAATTCAATCTAATATGTATGTACAACAAATTTAATACAAAAAATAATAGTATTAATTAGCAACAAAAAAGTATCTCTTTTGGTCAACTCAATTCACCATGGCAACAGATTTATGAATATTCATTTCCGATGAAAATAGCCCCATCAAATTGAACAAGTCAGAGAGATGAATAACAAAGTTCTAACAATAAAGTGTATAAATAAACACAAGCTTGCGAGCTTCTCCACACAAATAACTTGTATTGTTACAAGCTTTGGCATCTCACGCAAAGGCGTTTAGAAAGTGATTTTCAAGTCAAACTTTCACATGATAAAGGTCCCGGGGGTAAGACAGAAAGCTTATACAGTAAAAGTTATTTAGGCCTACACAGAGACTGTCAGAAGTATTTATTTATTTATTAAATATAATCCATATACGAGTCTTAAACAATATATCAATAAAGCATTTGTTAACAAGTCAAATTGGCAGGATGTTATAGCTACGTATATGTAGAATATAGATGTTACATGTCTTCAAATGACAAAACTATATTACAGAATAGGAAAAAAAAGTACAACTATTGGTTTAAATTTCAACAGATGCAAGATTTGTCTTCTGTACTCTAAGCAAGTCAACACGTCATGTTTAGTACTCCAAGCAAGTCAACATGTCATGTTCCTTAACTCTGTGCTGTTGCGTAGCTACATATATGTGATAAAATCCAATGTTAGTTCAAAGGGTGATACAGAGAAGGCACTACAACAACAACACTTAGCAACCGGGGAAGCCAAAGAAATGCACTTCAATGGAGTGCAGACACAAAAATGTCAATCACTGATTGGTTAAAAATGTCACAGGTCCAGGAGATCTGATTGGTTAATGTGAAGACTGAGATTCATGTTCCTTTTTATGTACCTTTGGTTTTGTTAAACCGCTCCTTTCGAACTAAAAAAGAGAAACACAAAAAGTTAAAATTAAAGACGTTAACACAAGAAACAAATTTAATCATAATTCTTTTATTCGAAAAGACATTTAGGCAAGAAAACTTTATCTCCGAAGTTTGACCAAAATTTAACCCAAAAGCAAGAAAGAATCGTGATTTTCCATGGGGGAATTTTATGATAAATTGTCTGCTGCATATTTGTAACAACTACATAAAACATATCATAGAAAGAGCACGATTTATTCCTATTTCGGTGATAGATTTATTTCTATATTGGTGTTTTAACATTGTACTCAACATGCTCAAGGGTGTTTCATTTGTAGCTTTGCATTGCCATTGTGTGGTGGAAAACTGGCAAGAAACCTTGTAAAAACCACCTAGCAAAGCCCCACAGCCACCGGAAAACTTCCTTTATATACAGAAGGTCGACAGGGGATTTGAACCTAGTATACCATCTACAGTGAAGGGGAAACAGTAGTCCGATGCTTCAACCAACTGAGCCATGGCAGTAGGCAGTTAAAACAAATCATTTACTCGTTGCCAAAAATATTGACAATTTTGAAGATAATTATATTTTTAAACACAGGAGTTGTTTCAGGGTGATGGTACAGTAACATATTTACTTACGTATATCATTGTTAGCCTTCAATTTCTCGTGGACTCGAATTCTTGCGTCCGGGAATTCAAAGAAAATCCCAAATCTGAGTAGGGTTTCATTTTCGGCCACTGCTTTGGAGATTCCCATTTCAATTTGATTTCCTAAAACTGACGGTTTCTGTAAACAAAAACATAAACATGTAAATAGGATTTTGTTTGTTTGATTTGGGTTTTATGCCGTACTTAAGGTTGTTTTACTCATATGACAGTGTGTGAAGAAAACCACCCTAACTGATGCTGGCAACACAGAAGATATCACAGTGCATTTACAGGACTCAACACCACAACACATCAGCTTTCTGATTCCCCTCATACTGTAGCTCAGAGAGAAACAAGGAACTCGAGACTCCCATCCAACCACCCGAAATAGGATTATCTGTTCTGAAAACATTCCTGTTTGCTTGGTGTTTGGCATTGTACTCATTTGTAATTCACTCTTAAATGATGTTGTTGTAATCACGATACTTTAAAAGGTGAACGTTCAGTTAAATTAATTATACTCTGGCATTTCATATTGATCTTTAGGCATTTTATGTCTTCTTCAAAAATAATACATTCTGCAAGGTTACCAATGGCATTAATATCCTGAAAACATATTCCCATTTCTCTTAGTAAAGAAGGACTTGAACACATAAATTACAGTTTATACATCTTTTGTATAAACAATTTTCATCTTTATGTTTTTGTCTAATCACCAGATTGCTAAATCTGAATTCAACCAGAGATTAATGTACATTTTTTTCCAAGAACCTGACTGGTATTTGAGTTCAACCAGATTCATGTTCGTTTTTCTCCATGCACCTGATTGGCTACTCGAAGCTAAACCAGAGATTTAGGTCCTTTTTTTCACATGCACATCATTGTTTTTAAGTATTAAACCAGAGATATCTGCTTGGCTTCTCAGAGCTTAACCAGAGATTTATGTTCATGTTTCCAGGCACCTGATTGGCTGCTGAACATAACCAGAGATTTAGGTTCTTTTTTTTTTCACGCACCTGATTGGCTAGTGTTTAACCAGAGATTTATGTTCATTTTCACCACTCACCTGATTGGCCACTCTGAGTTCAACCACAGACTTATGTTCATTAATGGCCTTGACGATCGCGAAGATATTCTCTCCAGTTATGAAGTTAGACTCCAAGTTTAATACTCGTAATGTCTTGTTCTCTTTAAGCGATTCTGCAAGTACCTAAACAATAAACCATAGTTATATCAAGTTACACTTCATGTTTTCATCTGCACCGTTTGTTTGTGTTATCAGGGCTTTGTCATACTATAGGTTATTTCACTCACCGGAAAACACAGGGGTTAAGATACCGCCATCGCTGTAAATTAACAATAGGCAGGCTTTTGGGATATCTTAGCTAATTGATTGATTGATAATTAACCCTGTCTTCAATCTTCAATGGTATTTCCCTTATATGACAGGGATTGATTGATTGGTGTTTAACGTCGTGCTCAAAGGTATTTCACTTATATGACGGCCCTGTATTCCAACAGTAGACAGCAACTCAAACACAACCATAAAATGTGTAGTGACTTAAGTATATGACCGGGAATTGTTAGCTGTATTAGAAAAATACTACTCAAAGTATGTGTAGATATTTATCGTGTTATGGCGGCAGACATCATTCAATTGAATGAAGCTGCCAAAATTTAAATAACTAACTAAGTATATCGTTGTCTTACCTTTGCCGTCTTGTCTGTAAAGCATGTGTTGGCCATATGTAGGACCTTCAGATTCGTGTTTTTGGCCAGAGATTCTGACAGATCTATTAACCTCTCCAGTGAAATATTCTGAGAAAAAAGAAAAAATAAATTATTTTTATTCAATTGCAGTAATTTCCAAGTTTACCTTGAACTTAATGAGAAACCTTCATCATCTGGTTAGTTCATTGGTTGATTGGGATGAAGGGGTTCCAGCCCAATCATGCCAATCAGTTAGGGAAAGCACCGTAAACGTTGTTTGAAAAAAACATTATCTAAGCATTTAATTCAGTCTGAAGTCAAAGTACACTTGTTGTTCTTAGAAACATACTGCCCTTAGAAGACCAAAGTCAAAACAAGAACTCTTAAGAATGATAAACAAAACATGTTTAAGATTCTGAATATTTTGGTTCAGGATCCTCATCAGAAGATGGTTTAATAGAACCGTTATATATATAGAATCTTAAACATGTCTTGTTTATCATTCTTCGGAGTTGTGATTTTGGTTTGTTTGATTGGGGTTTTACGCCGTACTCAAGGTTATTTCACTTATATGACGGTATACCAGTCCAATCAGTGAAGGAAACCCTTGTAAACGACGCTGGCAACATGCAAGACAGGACAAAACATTTACATAACATTAACAGAACAGGACACCACAACAAATCAACATCCTGTGCCCCTTAGCTCAGAGAGCACCATGGCACAGGAGGCTCCCACACAACCACCAGCTTGTGACTTTGGTCTTCAAAGCTAAACTACTCAGTGTAAATCAAAATACTGCTCTAATCCAGAGGGCTTTACACAAATTAACAATTTCTTACTCCACATGTTTAAGATTCTGTATATTTCAGTTTTATTAAACCATCTTCTTCTGGATCCTCATCAGAAAATTGTATAGAACCGTTATGAAAATCAATAATTTCTTACTCTAATGTTGTTAAGGTTGACCGTGGTGAGCTTGGGGTCATTATTTTTCAGTTTCTCCAGAGTATCTTCAACATCCGTGGGATTGGGAGGCTCGTTGGGGATTATTTTCAGGGCTTCAGACTGAGCAGCAGCTAAAACACAAGAACAAATACTTATTCCATGATGTTTGGTTGAGGTTTAACCCAGTACTACTAGTTATGATGTTTGTAGGAGGGTACATACAGAGTACGTATTAACATGGTTAGTTTGGTAATACCAGTCAAGCCATTACATTAAAACCTAATACGAAATCCTATGGGATAGCAATTGACCAATCAGATTGCAAAGAGAATAGTCTGAGGGGTTATAATTAAGGTTATTTCATACATTTGACTGCATTTATGTACCAACCAAACAGGTGAACTAAGCCACCCTACACGGCACTAGCAACACCACAGGACATTTACAGGATGAAAACACAGGACACCACAATTCCCTTTCTTGGTGACCCTTATTTCAGCATGTTCAGGGTACAGGCAGCTCTGACCATACAAATGTTTAATTGGAAACTACATGTTAGCATTTGACAAACTTTGACAGCTAAGTGCACAGCATTAATTATTTCTGTGCGAACAATTTCCTAAGATGAAAATATTTGTACACATGAACGCATTCAGTTTGCTTTAATGAGGTTCAACACTGTAGTTAAGGTAATTTCACTAAAGAGAGCATGCTGATCCAGTAAGTGATTGAAACCAGTAAGTGATTGAAAACGGAGCTAGGAACAAATACAGGTTGTTCACTAGTATGACTGCATGCCAGCCCAATGGGTGAAGGATACTAACCTCAGCGAGGCCAGCAACACAGAGGACTCCACAATACATTAACATGACAAAAACAGCACGCCACAACAAAACAGCTTCCTGATGCCCCTTAGATCAGAGGGCATCCTACTACCTGCAATGGGTGAAGGAAACCACCATCAATTACACTAATAATAACAAGAGAAAAGCAATCAAAGATTGCTAAACAATATTCACTAGGCCAGTTTCAAAAGCCTAAGTGAAATTATAATAACCAAGATACAGCCCGGACAAGCTTCCCGGCCATACGGAGCCAATTTGCATACTTTATTGGGAAATTTCCATAATTCCGTGATTTTTTTTTCTACGTTGCACATCTGCGTACATAGAAGAATTCACTATGCCAGTTTCAAAACCCTAAGTGAAATAGTAA
>JAVFBZ010165654.1:0-17128 GCA_032466195.1 Katharina tunicata
GGGACATAGTGTATATATGCTACTATATCCCAGGTTTTAAAAAGTCGGTTTATTCTGGGACATAGTGTATATATGCTACTTTATCCCAGGTTTTAAACAGTCGGTTTATTCTGGGACATAGTGTATATATGCTACTATATCCCAGGTTTTAAAAAGTCGGTTTATTCTGGGACATAGTGTATATATGCTACTTTATCCCAGGTTTTAAACAGTCGGTTTATTCTGGGACATAGTGTATATATGCTACTATATCCCAGGTTTTAAAAAGTCGGTTTATTCTGGGACATAGTGTATATATGCTTCTTTATCCCAGGTTTTAAACTGGAGGTTTATCCTGGGACATAGTGTATAAATGCTACTTTATCCCAGGTTTTAAACTGGAGGTTTATTCTGGGACATAGTATATATATGTATGCTACTATATCCAAGGTTTTAAACAGTCGGTTTATTCTGGGACATAGTGTATAAATGCTACTTTATCCCAGGTTTTAAACTGGCGGTTTATTCTGAGACATAGTATATATATGCTACTATATTCCAGGTTTTTAACAGTCGGTTTATTCTGGGACATAGTGTATATATGTATGCTACTATATCCCAGGTTTATTTAGTCGGTTGATTATTGGACATAGTATATGTACTATTATATCCCATGTGTGAAACAGTCGGTTGATTATTGGACATAATATATATACTACTATGTCCCATGTTCGAAACAATCGGTTGATTAGGGGAAATAATATATATACTATGTCATAGGTTTAAAACAGTTGGTTGATTCAAGTTGATTGTGGGACATAGTATATAAACTATACTGTTACTGTATGCCCCTGGTTTACTTCGGTACTTCGTCATCTCCTGAGTATTATATATAGGACTGCACGAGTTAAGTATGTGTATGGGATCACTGAGCTAACAAAAGCGTTACCCAAATAATAGTATATGTATACACATGATTTGACAGTTAGCGGAGACTAAAGAATAGAGAATAACATCTTCGCTAGCCAAGAGTTTAATTCTCAGGTACTCTACGTTGTTACGAACAGTAGCTCGGAATAAAACCCTTGTTGAACGAAGATGTTTGTTTAAAAACAACAGCAAAACAATAGATCCCGTGTTTGTGTGCAGTACATATCATACAGTCGTCATTTCTAAGAGACAGGAAAACTCAAGTCGAAGAGGAACTCAAACTAAAGCTAGTTCACTTGGAGTTTCTATAAATAAGAAAACGTGTATTTTATAAACCAAATACGCCCTGGTTTAGATTTCTATCAGCGATGCATAAAAGTAATAATCAATGGTTCACTATCCGAGTCAAATATATCTTTTTCATAAAACTGCAACCCACAGGAACTACATTTGATGGTTGGTTTTAATTTGGTTGGGTGGTTGAGTGGCTGGATGGTGGTTAAATGGTTGGTTAGTTGGTTGGTTGGCTAACTGATAAATCGATTGTTTGGTATTATATTGTTTATACGTATTGTACAGCCCATGCACTTACTGGTAATATACTGGCTCTGTGATCTTTGTAACTCGAAGCAGTTGGTTTGTATATACTCACGAAGGAGACATGTAGTTATAACATAAAACATAGTATCACTTGCATATTTTCACTAGATTTTTACTCTTCTGATTTTATAACAATTAAATATATTCATAAAAAGGTGCAAAATGGTAAACGAAGATGGTGACCGATATGCATGCAGTATTAGAATGACAATTACTCCTTATTTATAACTGATGGGAAATTATCAACTTCAGATAAAGATTGACATCTGACATAGAAAATTAACATTAACATTTTTACGTTGGATTTAATTTATATGTTTCATTGGTAATCTTATGCAGATTTATACACGGAATCTCCTATTATTGCCCATTCGTTTTCAGATACGTATGATATTTTACGCTTTAGCAGTAACTACATATCAAAGACAGTTTCGTTTCTCGGGTTGTTCTCCAGATAATATAGATACGAATAAATTACTCAAAATAACCGTGAGAAAAGTTGAATAGATACACATCAATATAAGTGTCAGGGGGTCCCATATTTTTGAAAAAATGGATTTTCATCAAGTGAACGATTTAATTGTTTACAAACTTTGTTTAAATTTCACATAATACAAACCGTCGCTTGGGCTTTTTACACGGGATCGATCAGATGGTCGAAAGAACTGAGCAGTTTTAAATGTAAATCACAATACGGTCTATACCATTCTATCTGACGACGAGGGAACACATTTGTTTATCTTATGACAACATTTTGACAGTTGAGAGTAAACAAATGTTTGTTTTTATTATTATTATTATTTTGGCTATGATGCTCTCTTAGGACTAGGTACGCGTTTACTGGTCGAGTTTTGTGTGCATGGATGATTGGGGTTTTACGCCCTTCTAAATGTTATTTCAATCATATAACGGCGTGCCAGCCGAATCGATGAAGGAAACCACCCTAAAAAACACAAAAGATGGCCCGAGGGTTCGATTCTTGTATAGCTTATACTTGGCTCTAACTGCGATATTTTTTCATTGTCGTGGGTTCGATTCTCACTCTCTTTCGAGGAATTCAAAACTTTTAAATCAAATTAAATGTTTAAATCGTGAGTTTTATCATAAAAAAATATCTATACGCGAAAGTACAGTTTTATTTTTCTTACATATGCGTTTATATGCTTATCTATTTAATCGTGACGTATGGGTTTGAACACTATATATAGCCTGGCAGTCTATGTAAGTATATATACAGGACTATTGCGTCATGAGTGAAATGATTTATATGCCAGTTGTTCCTAACCAGGCATGGATCAATTGCTTTTCTGGAAACATTATTTGTTATTTTTCTCGGGCTTCGGTTCACTCTGTTGACTTTTGGGTGGCCCACATGTTGTCCTGAATAAGAAATTCAATACAGGATAAGTTAATAAATCTAGCAAACTGCTTAATTAGGCATAAAACAAGCGAGCAATTTCAGACAAAATAAGGCCATTAAAAGGTTTCTTACGATACCTTATCCGAGTGCTGCGTGTGCGGGGATGCACTCAGGCAAAAAAGACGACCGATTTAACATAAAAAGAAACGTATACTCTCGAAAAGCCGAAACCATATTATGCCTGTTGTAAGCCCGAAGTCCGTGAAAGGCTGGAGTATTTAATTGCGTGGTGTTTCCCCTTCACTGATAATCAGTAGGCAAATATCAACTACCGTACACTAACTGGGCCTACCATACGCAAGTCCTTTGCCCCACAAGTTGCTGACAAACCTCGTTGAGTAGGCCTACTTAAACCAAATGTCACTGAAATGGTAATACGGTTAAATAAATCATATGTGATAAGTTGAAATAAAATGAAAAACAAATTTTGATGTAAAAGTATTTTATTGAATTTATAAACATTTTCTTAACGGCGCCAACTGGTTTTCCGTGAAAAATGTATTTTTTAAAAATCGATATGTTGTGTCCTTTAATCAGCGCAGATAGAAGACGGTCTATGGTGACTTTTATAGTTGAGACTTTCAACATATTGTTGTATATTGATATGAATCTAACACCTCAACATAAAGACCTTCAGTATCCTGTAAATGGCAGTGACCACAATCTGTCAGCTATAGTTCCCCCAGTCAGCTGGTTCCAGTTTTTATTATACTCCTTTGATATTTTATATATTATCTCACATAACATGTGGACTGACAGTTTTACGGGACATTAGAACCGTTAAGGACCTATTATATCTTTACCCCAAGGTTCATCTGGTGAAACAGTAACATTGTTGATCTGTGTAGGTGATATCCTGTAAGTTAAGTGATCAACTACTTTATGATCTATACAAACTGACTTCAATGGTACACGAGTGGAACAACAACAGGGCAGTCAATTACTAAAACAGTTTCCAGAGTGACTAAATGATTGACTGCGAGATTGAATTGATCAATTGTTTGTTTGACTGATTGATTGGTTCGTTGGTTGGTTGGTTTGTTGCTTGATTGATTGGTTGGATGGTTGCTCCTGTTTGATTGGTTGGTTGGTTGTTAGACATATTGGCTGCATGGTTGGTTGGTGGATTGTTTCCTTGGTTGGCTGGTTGTTGTTTGATTGGTTGGTTGGTTGGTTTGTCTTGTTTGATTGGTTGGTTGTTTGACATGCTGGCTGCCTGGTTGGTTGATAGATTGTTTCCTTGGTTAGCTGATTGTTGTTTGATTGGTTGGTTGGTTGGTTTGTCCTGTTTGATTGGTTGGTTGGTTGTTTGCCATGTTGGCTGCATGGTTGGTTGATAGATTGTTTCCTTGGTTGGCTGGTTGTTGTTTGATTGGTTGGTTGGTTTGTCTTGTTTGATTGGTTGGTTGGTTGTTTGACATGCTGGCTGCCTGGTTGGTTGATAGATTGTTTCCTTGGTTAGCTGGTTGTTGTTTGATTGGTTGGTTGGTTGGTTGGTTGTTTGTTTGATATGCTGGCTGCATGGTTGGTTGATAGATTGTTTCCTTAGTTGGCTGATTGTTGTTTGATTAGACACTTGGTTGGTTTGTCCTGTTTGATTGGTTGGTTGTTTGTTTGATATGCTGGCTGCCTGGTTGGTTGATAGATTGTTTCCATGGTTGGCTGGTTGTTGTTTGATTGGTTGGTTGGTTGGTTTGTCCTGTTTGATTGGTTGGTTGGTTGGTTGTTTGACATGTTGGCTGCATGGTTGGTTGATAGATTGTTTCCTTGGTTGGCTGGTTGGTTTGTCCTGTTTGATTGGTTGGTTGGTTCTTTGACATGTTGGGTGCATGGTTGGCTGATAGATTGTTTCCTTGGTTGGTTGGTTGTTGTTTGGTTGGACACTTGGTTGGTTGTTGTTTGATTGGACACTTGGTTGTTTTGTCCTGTTTGATTGGTTGGTTGGTTGTTTGAAATGTTGGCTGTATGGTTGGTTGATGCAATTAATTCTTTCCTTGGCTGGTTGTTGTTTAGTTGGAAGCTTGGTTGGTTGGTCCATTCCTTCCTTTATCCATTTTCAGTTTGCAGCATGAGAAATAATAAGAACATAGTCTTAAACACAACGATTTAACTGTCAGCTTAAACGAATTCAATCTTTCTCTATGTTGTAATTAATAGTATATATTTAGTAACTCCTATTGAATTAAGTCGTGGTATGGCTCACTTACCGGGCGTTTACTCGGATGAATAAACCCCTTCCTGTGACAGAATTAGTTACCGGGGTATGCGGTATCATGGAACTGTCAAATGAAAACCTTTATCTTTTTTCTTTGTAACAGAAATATTAAATCAGCTGATATGGTTGTGTAGTTCCAAGACGTTTCCGGTCTTAAGTTCAAAGGATCACGACATTTCACAGGTGTGTTTACAAAACTAAATCTATATCTAAGGCATCTACGTAACTAAAGAATAACGTACTACATCTTAAATAAACATATATGTAAACCAACGTCATATTGAAGGCGTTTGAAGATAAATATAAACAGCATCTACATGGTTACCTAGTTATTATCCACTTGCTAAAATAGTATTATATATTTAAACAGGACTAATAGCATTTATTAATTTAGTTGATTGGTGTTTAACGTCGTATTCAATAGTATTTCACTTATATGATGACTTTGCGTTTCCGGTGTCCGGTGGAAAAGCAGGAAGAAACCTTTTAAAAACCATTCAGCGAACTTCGCAGCCACCGGAAAACTTCCCTTTTATAGGTCCACAGGGGGAATCGAACCTAGTCCGGGGATGATTAGCAAGAAATAGTTGGAGAACAATATCGACAATGTCACACACCCGTTCATACATAAGCGTTCTTCACATATATGTCACTTGTCACACGAATACAAAATTAAATGGATCACTTCTTCATACACGTTATGTCTATCACAAAAGTCTATATATATGTAAGCAGTTCGTAACGTATATGTTTCTGCAGAGAGCTGTAGGCCTTGCTCGTGTCTAAAACAAGACCTCTGACATAGCCCAAATCCGAGTCAGACTTTCGCACATCTGGAAGCTGTTTGTACGTGCTCTGTGATAAATATAGAAATGACTTCCCGACTTGCCCAAGTTTTCCTTTTTCCGGGCAGCATGTGAGACTTGAATGATGGTGGGCATATACAACTGCACAGCTGAAATCCATGCTTATGTTTTCGGTCCTGATATAGGCTAACCTTTACAGAGTGTAAGGTCTATGCAATCTATTAACTTACCTATCACACCTTGAAAACATATGCGTGGAATAACCACAAATTTGAAAATAATAACGTCTGTAAAAAAAAACTTAAATAAAAAGGTAAAATGTTCAAAAAATTAACATATTAATAATAGCAATCGACATCTATCCCCATGCTTGCTCCCAAAAGGAACACGTGCATGCTTTTCAAAAACAATTGTTCCAAAATTAGTACGCATCCAAAAAGTTGTTCAAAAAAGGAGTATATTGACAATATAGTTGATGCTGTCGACGCTGTGGAATATTACTATATGATAACTATATATGGTTACTTATATGATTTATAATCTTATTGATTCTTGTAATTCATGAAGTTCATTTCCGCATCGTCTTCAGTAGCCCTAGGTTACGGCAATGTGATTGGCTGACTGACTTTGGTTACGGTCTGCTGGAAATCAGGCGTGGCAATCATTTCCGGTGTATGGTCATTCGGGATGCTTACTTGTTTCCTGAAACTATAGCATTGTACTGCCATACGCACATGGTGGTATAGGCCTATATACATTTCACTGTCATACGGACACGTGATGGTACTGTGTACATCTCACTGTCATGTCGCAACAGGTATAACGAATATATGTATAGTGTGATTACTCTTGACAAAAATATATATATATAATTCGTGTCTTCCAAAATTTTCGAGAAAAAAAAACGCGCACAAAAAGTTGCATTTATCGATAATTTTATTTTATTTATTTTATTTATAAATGTAGTGAAAATTAAAAAAAGTTGCATTTATCGATAATTTTATTTTATTTATTTTATTTATAAATGTAGTGAAAATGAAAAAATCCACCCGGATGTCTCTGTCTCTGTCTAGCAGAGCCAGCGCTCCAACCCACTGAGCTAAAAGAACTACCTAATTTTTATCCATGCAGATAAAGGCTGCGAATCTTTCTGTATATGCAAATTTTCTTTCTCTATACGTTTATACAAAAATTATATATGGTATGTATACATATTATATGATTTTGATATATGAACGGGACAGCGTATATCTGTCGAACATATATAAACATGCATAAACAATTGTTACTTACAACTAAACAGAAACAAACAGAAAAGCACAAAATAGAAAAACTGCAAACTTGAATATTCATAACACATATATTAAACTGCCGTTATATTATAGAGAACACACAGACGTCCCTGAACACATGTGCACATGGCCGTCATGTGCTCTTATAGATTCGTGTAATTGACTCAGTATTATATAAATATAGCTGTAAAACCTGAACTGACCGACTTGAAATCACGATAAAGTCAAATTTTAAACTATAACTTTCTACGAGAGTTTCGTCATTGCAATTAAACTAAAACATATATAAACATTCAACCCAATGGAAAGAAAATCTAATGATTTCAAAAGGTACCGCAATGTTTATCACCGCCAACAGGACATATGTTTTACATACTTTCCATTGCGACTTCAATTTTGTGTTCTAGAAAAATCACAAAACAGAACACTTTGTTTGATTTAATCAACGTTTTTTTTATTTAATATAATTTAATATACATAATTTTTTTTAAATAAAAGAACACGACATAAAATATCTGGCTGTATAATGTAATATGTTTAATTGTAACTGATATTATGAACAATTATTTGAGTATGCATTAACATAAGTCCATTAATTAGTTAATGGACTTCTGGTATTAACCTTGTATATATAAAATAAATAGGTCACCTGTTGAATTCCGTCACATTATGGAACATGGAAGTTTAATTATAGACCATATATAACATCTCATCGGAGTACCATGCGTATCATTACAGGCCTGAACCTCTGAGCAGGTGGTACAGAAACAGCATAGAACCACGTCTGAAGCGTGCCTACATAGGGAAATAGTTGGGCTAGGCCAAATATGATGCATAGTTACGTAACAATAGTATATAGAGCTATGTGACGTAAAACCTAAAATGTCAAACTTATTTAAAGCCTTTGAGATAAGCGTATACAGTAGAACACGTAGAATGGCACACGCCTGTATATACTATAATGTTTTACTAAATATTACCAGAGAACACTTTGAAATGTTGACTCAATGGGGCCATCACATGCACTCTTATGCTACATGCGGTTGTTTTGCCCTTTTTCTTTATTTTACAAATTGTATTAAGACGATTAGAATAAAATTCAACTTATAAGCAACACTTGACTTTTCGTATACATAGAAAATGTTTAGATTCTCATAAATGGCATCCTTTAAATCACTAAAATCCTAGCCCGTCTAAATTTGTTTTAATTTTTCGATTAAGTATATTATTAGAAATACAGTGGTAAAAGAAGAGTACAAATAAGTTAAGCTAACACTTAATTGCTGTATACATGCTGGAGAAAGAAAGAAATTAAAATAATATTCTATCTGTTCTTCTTAACATACTATTAACGCAATACATAATATATATCCTATATATATCACATTCGTATTGCCCCAATTATAGTTCGTGAATTGATTTGAGTGTATTGTTTAACTGATTCCTTTTCTTTTTCTGTTATTACTTTCGTTCTTTTTCTCTCTTATTTTTTAATCAATTTATTTCCATCAACTACACTTATAGCCTGTGTATTTATACGTCTTACGTACGTCGTAAAAGTAGAGGGGGGCATATATAAGCTCATGCAGAAGTAATTAAAATGAGTCATATTTGCTTATCAACAAGGTCACTATGCTATATGATCAATTTTATCACCCTCATGAATATTCATGATGCACACAACAGCCAACCTCTTTTAAGAAAAGAAAGAAAGAAAAAAAAAAAAAAAACGTTTTGTGTGTCAGATAAAGGCCCATTGTATGAATGAAGGAACATATAGCCCAAATGAACCAAGAGTCTTCTATATCAGTATGTTACCTTTAATCGAGATAGAATTAGATACGTATACAGAGAGTGAGAGAGAGAGATAGAGCATAAAAAAAGGCCATAAATTTCAGAACCCACATTTGATTGCTCCATATCTATTAAGATGGCTGTAACCTCTCGGCATTGGTGTAAAGCGGAGAGAAGTAAAGTGGAAAGAGCTACATACATTTTTGGTCTCACTATAGATAACAATTGAAGCTCTATATCAAATTTAAATGACACAGAATAAGGTTGTTTCGAACAAAAAATATATTTTATGAGAAACATCATCTGTTTAAATAGATGGGTTGAAATGACAGACAGGTTTTGGGCCACCAGTAGTCTTACTATAAAGGGAAGACCTATGCTATTTGTGAACGTGATTTGCCTACACAATGGGTCCGATTGTTAGGCTATATGAATGGGCACTGACCCACTTGTTCGGGTAGATCCGGTTTCTCTGTTTTGTTATTTTATGATACAACTATTAACATGATCATCTGTCTTATCATACTAAGTGTTGCACGAGGAACAGATCAAAGGAAATAATCACAAATAATAGGTGATGAAAGAAAATATGGGAACAAAAGATTTGGCAAGTTGGAAAAAAAAAAGGGCCATAAAAATCAATATAATTAGAAAACAACGACGATAATGTTAAGCCGCATCCCTTAATAAGAACACCCAAAGCGATCTTCTTTGTCCTTTTTAATTCCTTCTGTTTTATTCTGTTGCATATTTATTTATTTTGTCATTAGTTCTCTATCTACCTTCACTTTTTAAAAATATTTTTTACTATCTTAGCTTATTTGGTTGACTATTATAGGCCTATATGGAGATAACATAGGCCTGCTACATTTGTGTTAAGAGGTGCTCTGTTATTTTCTGAAACTATTACGCATAAAGTCGAAGTCCGCTGTGTTTAAATTTTCCACAGGGTTTACGTCACCCCATTGTTTGCTGCTGCAGCATCTCGGCTAAGAAGAATAGGAAACAGTTTTCTTGTTTCGCGCGGTGTGGAGTCTGTGGCTAAAACTGGGCCCTATGACTCATAGCATCCTGGCAGGAGAAGGGGGCTATGAAACAAAAGCACATGCCGCAAGTGCCCAGAGGACTTTTCCATGTATGAAGAATCTACACCATCAAAAAGTTAAAAAGGGATTTTCAATGGTAGTGTGGAAAAAATGTGATAAAATAAAGGGCTACGATTATTTAAAAATCATTATAATTGTATACAGCCACAAAAAATTAAGCTTAATTGTACAATTAAAGCTGAATTAATTAACTTAACGTATGATCGTAAACCGGTTTCTCCTTACAAATCTTTGTTCCACCCCTGCGCAAAGCAGATGCGCACTGGTCAGGTACGTTGTCAAGATTCTTTGTATCATTCCACACATACCAGCGAGACTGCACTATCGGCGCTTAAATTTTGCCTGATTTCATCCCAAGTCGCATCGGAGTGCTTTACAGAACGTTTGAGGTAGGTATCAAGCAATTTTTAACTGATAATTTCGACTTTTGTGACTGAAAACTACCTCTATTTGGATCGGCATGACAGAAATGTCCTGGCGATGTTCAAATCGCTAGAATGCCTGGCATATTTCTCTACGAACTTCCGGCAAAGTGCTGGTCGACCGATCGAGAAAATGGTGGGCTTCGGTGAAAGCAGAAAAAGTTGATTTCTTTGGACCGTCAGAAAAAGATTCAAAACATGGCTGTAGGATTTTACTGTTGGTGTGCAGTGTGTGGGACATATCAACAAGTCTACACTACCAACATGTCGGCTTTAGGTGGAGTTGAGATCGGTAGGTTGACAGTTTGTTCTTTGATCGGGCCGTGCTTATAGGTTATCAACAACCCACTACGTCAGCTCTTCAGTTTTATTTTAGATTCGAATAATGTGCGATGAAGGCTTTGTTGGACTGCAGTTTGTGTGAATGTCTGCTTTCTGTAAAGTTTTGGAACACATATTCAGCTGTGGATAGTTGTAGGGCCAAGGTTTAGGGTAGGTACGACTCTCCTGCTAAAACGTCCCGCCTGGCGAGGCCTTCCACTAGGGCAGGTGCATAGGCTGCAAACAACCATGCTAGGGATATTTGGGTCATGTAAAGCAGACCTAACAAAGGACTTAGTTTGTACACATGACCAGGGAATGAATTATTATTTACATTTTCATTGTTCCAGGTTCAGTAAGGCGTCAATAAAAAATATTGTGTAGACTGTATTCAATGTATTTTTAAAAAATACTTCACAGATGATATGTCAAGTTTTGAATTTTATAATTATATTGAAAAACTCTGCATTAAATGTATTTTATTCTGTTACATTGCAGGGAACGTCTTAATGTTCAATGAATATCACAATAAGCAATCTCTTCGATTGTTTTTGTCGTAGCAAATATTTTTATTTGCCTCTTCAGAAGAGAAAAACAACTAATAATTTAACTTGAAAATGACTTGAACAGGGGTTTAAGTTCATGTCACTAATTAGTCTCACGTATCAGATTTGAGTCTAAATTCTAAAAATATGGCTTGTTAATTAGAGGTTATACGGCATAAAAGTCTTCAGTTTTGTATTATCTTTGAGTCTGTCAACTGGTATGACGTCATCTAATCAAGTATTAAGAGTCAAATCCCAATGACGTTCAGTAGCTGACATGAATAACAAAGTAATTCAGATTGAAGAATACTGTTTCTATAATTATTATTTGAGCAATTCTATGATGGAATAGCATATTATGAAACATGTTTCGGTTTAATTATTACATATAACTTTCTACAGCTGCTGTTAATTATTTGATTGAAAACAAGTAGGCCCTAATTAGTGGTATTCATAGGTCAAGGTCATACACCTTAATATACCCCCCATTTGGCAGTCTTAATTAATCTGTTCAAAGATTTAAATTAGGATTAAATTCCAATGTACACATAACTAATGATAACTTTATTTTAAATAACATATCTACATGTAGGTTTAATAAGTATAGGAGACTGCCGTATCCTTTTTGAACATTGTGAAAGAATTAAATTTATTTTCTGGTTCTTCATTAACTTATTTTCACCATACATGTATCCAAATGAAATGTAGCCAATGAAATTGAAGTCTGCCAAGACTACCATATGAATGAACTATACTTTACTAAAAACAAAGTTTTAGAAGTTTTAGATTTATTCTATGCAATCTGTGGTAAGTTTAATAAATCACACATTCAAAGTCAAAATGTTCACCTTTCTGACTCAACTGTGTTTCATAAGAAATCAATATCAATGGCTTAGTCTACTCTACAGTACATAGGTAAGGATTTACATCACTTAAATTAACACCCTTTGAAAGTTTTCTTGTAAACTTTCTAATTATAGACTTTTCATTTCTCATTTAGGGAATTTAAATGACATTTGTATGAATTGTTTATAACATTATGAACTATAAGGATTTGAGTTAACAATATGGACTTGATTGGGATAATCTTTTCCTAGGGGTGGTCTACCTTTTTTAAATTAAATTATTTTACCTATAAAACTGGAAATAGAGTTATATGTTGTTTTAATTTTGAAAGTTTATTTAATGATAAAAGTGTGTTGTGCAGGAACAAACAGTTTGGCAGGTGATTTATCGATGCCAGTTAAATTCAGACCAAATATCTGTCTGGTTTGGAACAAAGAAAAGCTGGTCTATGTTGTAGCTGGAAACTAGGTTGGACTCTGTTCAAACATAATCTAATGCATGCCTGTCTAACCCCTTAAGCTCCCCAGCGACTGTATTTACCCATTCCTACGCTACCAATGGTTAGTATAGCACCAAGTCTGCCCCAACTCTGTAAGTTTTCCATTGAGCTAACTCAATGATGCAGAACATAACAGTCTTGGCATTAAAACTGATTTTAACACAAATTCTATTTACTAAAGTTCCAGTTGAAATTGCATGCCATACTTCAGTGAGCTGATATAGATTCTACTTATTAATATATTTTCTTTAAGTCAGCTTATAGTTATTGTTTTATCCCAGAAGTCTTTAAGGTACTTATGGTTTGAGTAAGTTAATTTGAAAGTGAATCCAAATAAATAATAATTGTAACAGTTGGAATTAAGCCTTGTCAATTGTAGGTATATAATGGAAGTTTTCTGTTGGCTGCGAGATCATTGACTTGTTTTACAAAGTTTCCCTTCGGATTTCCATCATACACCAGCAAATCAAATTTGTTGACTTGTTGTATACAATATATGTAAGTGAAATACCCATCAGCACAGTGATAACACCAATCAAATAAATAACTTTTAATTTATATTTTCAATTACTCTATAAGCTTATTTTAAAGTTGATAATAAGATGGTCTCTCTTAATTAAGCGTTATGATACACTGAAGCAGCAGGTGAACCAAAGTTCCTCATAAAGACAATACCTGTAGCTATTGATTTTTATAAGGGTTCTTGTGAAAATAAATTCTGGAACCCTGGAATTTTCTGGAAATCTTATTTTGGTTGCAATTAAAAACCTACACCTAAAACATTACACTGTTTAATAAACGAAATCTTCATGTGACATTCAACTTTGAAATGGTTCGTCAAAACGTCAACTGACTTTAGGCCTTTCAAAACTAAGAAGATAATGTGGCCTGTCTTCAGGATAAAGGGTGCATGTACCTTGCGTAGTGAAGTAAATAAATTGTTTGCCTAAAATAGTCTGGGTTTGTGTAATATGCAAACTCATGTCATACACCACAAGGAATAGAAAGCATGAATTCAGTCCACACATTATTAGTGAGAGATAGGGATGGAGGCCTACAACTCAACATGTAGCTAGTTTATAGCCAGGGGCCTATAGATATAAACCAAACTGATTGTTAATGGCTTTCTTAATCTTCACATCTTCTGTGCTTTGTTTATCTCCAGTGTCAGTGTTAATATTGCTGGATAATACATAGCCCTACTCTGTGGTAATCAGAAGTCACTCCTTTGGTGTTCATCTAAGCCTTCAAGGCTAAGTTACTAAACAGGTTCAATGCTATATCAACTACATATATGCCTTTCCAATCAACAACATACACCTAGCTTTGTTAAGTATATATGAACATGAACCCAAACAGTTCTTAATTGTTAAAATACTGCGTAAACAGATACAAATAAGGTAACATACAGGTAAAAATAATACTTTGTGATAAAGGCTCTTGAATCTCTATCTTTCTAAGTTGAATCAACCAGGTTCAGAGCTGAAGTACCTGCAGGATGGACTGGTCATTTAAGTTCCATTAAATACAAAAATACAACAGAAAACAAAAGGAAGAAAATTATGTGGTTGTTATAATCAAAGACTGATGCCTATAAATACTACATGTACTAATAAACTCTAATCTCACAATACATATATCCCTAGTAGGTGTTGACTTCTAACAAGCTTCCAATCCCTGATACATGTATTATTTGATTGCAATAACTGAATATTGTGACCCTATAGGCTATTATATTCATAAGTGACATAGATTGTTTACTTGAATTTGTTTTATAGTCAGATGGTCTCATCCATTCATGTAAAGACTGCTTATATCATTGTAATTCCCAGTGATCCAGTTTGCAATCAACATGGACCATTGACACATTCCCCTCTTACCAGATTGTCAATAATTAATTCCAAACTCTGTTTATACTGTCATGTATCAGTATCAATTAATGCCACAAAGCATGTTTACATCAGCAACACATGGCAGTGGTATGTAAATCAAAGTTGAATGACAGGTCACAAGGTGTTCGGACTAAACTGTTTTCTCATCATATGTTAACTGTGTTTACTTTCACACAAATCCATATCAACATACCTGTAAATGATTATGTATCTCATTGAGGACAGGCTACATGTTAATTGACAGTGCATTCTAGGTTACTTTTAAATACAATACTGACAAAATGACCTGGAAGTTTTGGATTGGCAAGTTTTGTTAACCAAGCTCATTTGGCCAGGTACTTAACCAGATGGGTTGTGCCGTGGCTCCGTGGTGCCGTGGTTCCGTGGTTGAGCGTTGGACTACGGAGCCCCCTGCACTGTAACTGGAATAGGTTCGATCCCCCTGTGGGCCTAAGGTATATAAGTGAAGTTTAATGGTGGCTACAGAGTTGCGAGGTGGTTTTTAAGAGGTTTCTTCTCGTTTTTCCACCATACACCGGCTACGCAAAGTCGTCATATAGGTGAAATACTCTTACGTACGATGTTAAACACCAATCAATCAAACATAAAAATTAACCAGATACGAAATATACAAATGTAATTACTTTCATTTCATCATTTTATAGTTTATTTTAAGCAAAAATTATTACATTTAACTGTCGATTGGCATACTGTATATACTGCAGGTCAAGCTTTAACAGATTACTGTAGAATAGACAGGAATTATTTATCACACACTGTTTCATATATATATCGACGGTGAAAGTCGCAAACCGTGTTAGTCCGAAAATAAGATTTTTTTTTGTGTCTAAAAAATTCTTTGGGAACCCCCTTACACGGCCTAAAAAATCCTTTCACCGTCGATATGTCAGAAAAAGGAATCCATTAAAATACAAGTAAAATATGATTTTTTATGCAAATTTACTGTTGTGAATCTGGAGAGGAATTACTTCTTAATGATTCCATCAGTAACCTTTTTTTTTAGCCAAACTGAAAATGATGATACAGAGTTTGTTTATTTTGTAACATACAGGAAAATAATACTTTGCGTTAATGTTATTCCAGCATGTACATTTATTTTGTTAAAAAACATAACCTAAATCTGATAGCATTCAGTGCTTCAATGTACTCGATGAGCTCAGCTGTTGAAGCCCTAAAAATACCTCAATACCTTCATGCTTGTTGAGGACGTATTTTGCTCCCACCACAATTTAGAAGAGGTCCTTGAATTCAGTGTTTATAGCCATTCATAGTGTCACACCTTGGTCTTTTATGCGATGTTATGGACTTAAAAAAGAAGGGGAAACCAGTGTCACTGTGAATAGAAGAAGTTTTATGTACATGTAGATACGTCCCAATATATCACTGGTTATACCTGAAAGGAACAACCTGCTGTTAGTTGTGACCTGTTCTGTGACCTCGCACTTCCGTAAAGTTCATAAAATAATATGAGCCGGGGGAAATCTGAAAAACGAACGCCTTAATTGTTTTGATTCTCTATTGTCTGGGCGAATAAAGGTACATGTAAATAAAAAAACATGGATAAAAAATAAAAGGTAATGTGAATTTTTTTTTTTTTTTTTCAAAATGTCTATATGATTGAACTCTGTGTTCTGTAAACATCTGTTCTGTGGCAGACTTATTGTAATATCTTCTTACCGCCTTACACCTATATAAGTGAAATAACCTTAAATATAGCATAAAACCCCAATCAAACAATGTATATGCCTGAATGCCTGAGGTAGGTGGAGTACTTGGCTTTTTGGTATTGAGGGGAATCTTCACAAATAATTTCAGTTGAAAACCTAAATAAAACAAAAACAATCATTAAATTTATAATGGAACTGGATTTAGAGATCTTATCCAATAGTAAATATCCAATATGATTTGTTGCCTGTACGAAATATAGGAAACAGTGAACAAACCTGTTATTGTATTATGTTCAGGTAAATAAATAGTATGAACCCAGAAGGGTATGGTTATTACATCTGCAAATATCTATTAGTTACACATTAACTGAACAATAGAAAAAGTGTTAGCTAACTCATTATTTTTGTGTGTTGTGCTTGTAGCATGGGTTAAGATCAGGAAGCCAATTGTTCTGTCAATTTTGTGTCCTGTCTTGTCTGTGTTTTGCCAGTGATAAAGAGGGTAGATCACTTCATCTATTGGGCAGGTACCCTGTGATATGACTGGAATAATGCTGTAAAACACTAATCAAACGAATAAACCAACACTTTTAATACTACCATACTACCGGTACTCAATAAAGTATATTGTCATTCACTCCATGTACATTGAATTGTTCAAATAATCTGACATCTTATTAAGTTATTACTGAAGTTGGCCTTGATACACTAAGTAAATAATGATACTTAAAGAGATATATGGTTTACGGGAGTAGCTGTTATAGATCCCACCT
>JAVFBZ010165665.1:0-17124 GCA_032466195.1 Katharina tunicata
GCGCATCTCAAGAAAAGGCAATACATGTAACATGTATATTGTGAAGATAAACATGTGGCGAATATGTAACACACATAGATATCAGGTATGGGTGAAAATAAGAACAACCTGAAAAATGTATCATTTACAGTTAGTAGTAAACCCCTGAGTCCCTGAGTACCAAATAAAGATGAGGGCAGTTAAGGGTTATCTGATTCTGACCGATTTGTCCTTCTTGTATGCTATGATAGGTCTCTGTGAAAGAGGCTTCATAATGTTAGGTACAAGGTTTTGATATTCCTGTAAAACGCAGGAAAAAATTAATACGAAGAACTCATGAAGCCTACAGTGCTTCACAAACAAACTGGCAAGTCTACATGTGTATGATATTAACTCATATGATTAACTCCATGTTTGTGAGCTCATTGTGACAACCAGCAGGCTGACATGTACATCTCAAATACACTGGCATGTCCGCGATAAAAAAAAAACCCGGATATGATTTGTTCCAAGAGTTAAACGTGTCAACAGGCATGTGCTCTGATGAAGTATGATGATTTTGATAGACCTGATTTGATTAATTAAAAAGGATAAATATATGTTCTGTAATTTAAAACAGTAAAGTGAACTTCACAGTTAATAACATTACTACAACAACAACAACATATAACAGATGACAATTTTCGCTTTTTCTGCGATATGAAAGACGTTTCAATTTGCTTCCGTGGGACTGTACCGTCTGGCCGCACCTATACGATGTACAGTATGTATTCCCATTAAATTGTCCCGCACTTTATTTGCGCTACCATAATCTCCCGTGTCCAGCTGACAGGCGATCACTCTGTAGGTCTACCGCGCTGTCTCCCACTGTACCGCGCTGTCTAACGTTCTACTGCGATAGAGCAATGGTAGCTTGCCTTTTGATGTGGTCATGTCTGTAGGTGAAATCTAAAAATCATGGTAATAACCCTTGAAAATTTGCTTCATAGTGTATCATCGCTTCGATACGCCATTTTGCACTTTGTCAAAAACGCTGTTTATAAACATTTTTGCCTTTATTTGTCACATGCCACTCTTATGTCTACGTTTGGTCTTGAAATTTGTTCCAGCGTTTTTCATTGGATACTTGATTTCATTGTCAGCTCCCTTATTCACACGTTAATGCTAAACAAACTGGTTATATCGCTAAACAGACTCGCCTCTTCCTTGTACTGAAACTGGGCGGCCGAAAAAAAAATGCACTTTAGTCTTACAAATTCCCTTTTAATCAAAAAGTCAGCTGTTAATTACATCTATCTAAAAACCTGTTAATAGTTGTTAAAGTACTTCACAGTTCTGTTTGCCTAGATAAAATGACCTGGAGCCATATTCAGGACCACACCGCGGAGATAATCTTTTGTGAGTGCCAGACTTTTTTTCTACCTGCCAACGTCAACTAGCAAATTGTGATCGTTTTGTGATTGGTGTCGATTTTCACAATAAACATAATCTAGGGTATAGCAATCGTGATATAATCACATCACAGTATGCATGCATTCATCTGCGATTGTATTGCAGGCGATTTATGGAAACGCTCCCTTATCCAACTATGAATAAGTAAAATATTGGATATAAACCAACCTTATCATATTTGATAACAATTTCCTCCCTTTCTTTATTAATCCAGTCTATTTCCTGATGCTCTTCCAGTTCTTCTAAAGAAAAAATATAATATGATATATTAAAAAATGAACTGGAATTAGGATAATTTAACTTGTATGACATAAGTGGATTCTTGTGACAAGTGGTCCATGTTCCCTTATCAATGTATTGAATGAGAAAACGTCTGATGCATACATGTATGTCAGAAATTGACACTAGGCCAAGTACATGTATTTGCCCTTGCCGTAACTGCTGACCAACGAGTGAAAAATAAACAAACAAACTTCTTTCAAAACTTCTTTTTGCTGATGTAAATACGAACAAATTTGCCAATCCAAAATTTCATACAGGTCTACCATGTTTCCAAAAGAAAGTACCATACTGGGTTAAGTGTTCTGCACATACACAGGGTCTGGAATGTCAGGTATAGCATCGCATTTTGCGATAGAAATAGAACTTTCTGCGATACATTATTGATTTTGTATCATTTTTTATTGCTATGCAAAGAAACATTCCTAAAACCGCATGCAAGTGTGTGCAAGCTGGTAATTCATTACTATCTTCTTGTTCGCGGAAGTTTGTTTTCCTTTTAAAATGGAAGTGGAGGGCCATGGCGCTGTTATAAATCCAAGGGAACTAACTGTTTTAATACTGTCAATTCTTGATGAACGGCGAGCAGACATCATTTTATTTGTTTATTTCGAAAATAGGACAAAAAACTGTTGCTAACTGGGTCAAAGAACACCTTTTGATAAAATACTTGAGATGAAGTTGAACAAAACTACTGCTCGATTTGTAAGGAAATGTGATGCTATCAAATATTGCCAAAATTTTTCACCAATATTTTGCAATTTATTTTTGAATTTATACAATTCGTCCTAGCTGAAACTCTTCCTTTTGTAACTCTTTACAAAGCCAAAACCAACTGCCCAATTAAAAAAAGTGTTTTAAAGCTTTTCCCCCACTATATATATATATGCTGGTAGTGAAACATGCTTAAGTGGTTTTAACTCATTCGGAACCACTGTCCCCGTAGTACTTGCCTGGCTCAGCCACACTGTCGCCGTATGACGACAAAACTTTTCAGCTCTCTCAACCCCAGTGTCGCCGTATGGCGACAAAATACATGCTTTTTCATAGGCTAAATTCCAGGCCACAATAGCTTTCTTTTGATTTATAACAAATGAAATATTCTCTTATCATGTCAAATGAAAGACCGCCCATTTTATCACAAATATGGTTATTTATGGAAAAAGGAGCGAAATTTGATGGAACGAATTTCGGCCACAACACTG
Source organism: Katharina tunicata (assembly GCA_032466195.1). Lineage (NCBI taxonomy): Eukaryota > Metazoa > Mollusca > Polyplacophora > Chitonida > Mopaliidae > Katharina > Katharina tunicata. Next base: position 2,916 of record JAVFBZ010165665.1, read on the forward strand.
CAGGCCACGAGTTGGCGGCCCTGCAACCAGCATATATGGGGAATGTACATGTAATCAAACTACTCACTAGGAGTGATGCAGTATCCATGTTTCCGGGCCGCGCTGTTTGGCTTTCATAAAATGGCGGCTGATGTTATGATTCTGCTTGCCGTTATGTACATAAACGCCTTTTCTGACTTTACTACATGCAAAAATTGTACGTAAATCTGACGATAATATTCCATATCACAGGATAAGTTCCATACCAATTAAGATCAATGTTTATAGAATTTTTAGTCTGAAATTTACTCTAGAAGTTAACTTGATTTCCAACCGGCAATGATTTCCGATGTTCAGACTCGATCAAGTTTAGTTGATTTTACGGGAAGATCTACATTTATTTTGGTGAGCTTTTAATCTGTCTACCAACTATTTAAACTTTTCATGATAAGAACATGTCCTCAGTGATATTTTTTCAGCATTTCATATGTTTATAAAAATAAAACAACAGCATAAAACCCTTGATTCATTACGTAGGGAGTTTCTGAAAAACTTTTACTCGATTGAATCTGTCAGATGTCTTACCGAAACTAAAAAAATGCCACTTATTTTTATTGCCAAAATTATGTCAGTTAAATTTTGTTTTCCTGGGTTGAGTATAATACAAAAAATAATTAATTTATTTCAATGTGTCAGATCTGTACATCGCCTGTGACTGAGCTGCTACAGCTGTGTGGGGCTGAGGCCTAGGGACAGTGGCAAGGCAGTCTGGGGCTCTGCTCAGAAACCGACTGCAGTACCGAATGAGTTAAAAAGTCTTATATATGCAGTTTATCTTGCTAATAAAAAGTGTAGACATAAATAAACATCCCCTTCTCTCTTTCCAAAATCAATTGTTTTAAAAATATATATATTGGATAATGTTATAAATTAGAAATAAATGTTCAATTTTCCTACACATACATCAAGTAGATAAAAGAAAACTGCTACACAAGCACCGGCCATTGCTACACAAAAATCATTTTGAATAGCAATTTATACAATTTTTTGTTTTAAAAAAATTTCACAACATTTCGGCCCTGCGTACATGTAATTTAAGAAAAATTTGTAGCATATCTTAACAACAAAATGGTACATTAGGTTAATTAAAGACCTCTTCAGGAAATTAAGGAACTTATAGTATTTTAAAAACAAACTAATCAAAATTTACAAGCTAAAGAACTGTTAAGCATTCATAATCATAAGCATGACAATAATATACTGTTATAAATATATTCACATCAATATTATACATGTACCATAAAAAATACTTACTCATAATTGTGATTTTGAGACTTTATTTTAAGTGGTTGTTCCATTCCTGTGCACTGTAAAAGAAACATAAAATGAATGCACAGAAGACAACTATAGTAAAAATGGCAAAATTACATGTATTTGTGAAAAGATCAACGAAAACTGTTGATAGTTGATGCCACTATTGCGATAACTAATGCATAAACAAAGAACTATCGATAATTGACTGTTGATACAAAAACATGATGACAGATTGATTTTCAACTTCTGGATATATGGGTAAGAGACGTTTCGGCCTAGATGCTAAGACCGTTTTCAAGCAATGATTAGAAACCTGAACAGAATATACTTTAAATGGTATATTTATTTATACAAAAAACATTTTTTATACAAAAACATGACGACTAAGATTGATTTTCAACTTCTGGATATATTGGTAAGTGACATTTCGGTCTATATGCTAAGACCGTTTTCAAGCTTCTGCTGAGATTTGCAATCGTTGCTTGAAAACGGTCTTAGCATCTAGGCCGAAACGTCTCTTACCAATACAGTACGCACAGAAGCTAATTTTACTACCGGCTTCATTCGGGTCGTCCGATTTTGTTTTCACAGTAAATCATAACAAATTAAATCAGGTTAGTTTTTCGCTAAATAAATAAAATATTTAACGTGGATGAGAAGGATGTCGTTAAAACAGGACACTCGATCCGCGTCATGTTTCAACTGGACGCGGATCGATTGGAAACGAGATGCACATCGCCCGAGGATTGTTGGCTTACAATGTCCGTCTCGGACGCAGTTTGTATCGGACGAGTCGCGACTTGAGGGAAGTTAGCTTCTAAGCATACTGTATATCCAGAAGTTGAAAATCAATCTCATTCTTCATGTTTTTGTAATGTACTCAGCATCTAAATACTGCTCCAACAAGATGACTATTGATAGTTGCTATTGAGAGAAATCGATAGTTTGATGTATTGTTACACCCCTAGTATTCTTCTAAACATGAAAAAGATTCGTTTTATTTGATGTGTTTGTCCTAAAAATGGCTATCCAAATCTCATAAATCGCTACAATCATCCTGCTTGTTTGCGTTTTCAAAATGGCCCTACATTTGTCATACATCGTTCGAAAGCTGAAGATATGACGCGTTGTCTTGTTACTTTGAATTTGACGATGCTGTTGGCGTTCCACTAATTATAACAAGCAATTTAGACAGCCGACAATACTAAATGTCCGAGAATTCCCTAATATGGATGAAAACATCACGTCAACCTCGGCAGCAAAGAAACACGCATGCGTGCTAATCAACTTCCTTGGCAACGGTGACCAAGACTTAAATTGACAGCTCTCTGCTCCCGATGTGAAATTTAACCTTGAATCAGTAACGCTGTTGAATAAAGACTTTATTTTATCAACCTGTGATATAAACGTGACAGGAAAATGTCGAGGCCTAGATCACTGGGTCAAAAAAGTTTGCATGCAACAGTGCATGTCTTTTGGGTGAGCATGGAGAGCTAAAAATAGTGTACCTAACTGTACTGAGGGGAGCACATGCGAGAGTGAAAAATCGCTCACCAAAATACAACCTATACTGTAATTCCATTCTTCAACCTTTTCACATATAAAAACACAACCTTAACTGTAAATTAAGCACACAAATGGTCATACTGGAGCTTTGCCAGTGTTGCCACATGTATGGACTTCAATTCATACAACTCCAAAAATTATTTCTATTCATGCCATACAGCATACAGCATACTCCATGCTATTGTTGAAATTGATAAAACAAACTCAAACTGCTTTAATATGTGAAAAGGTTGCAGTATGTACAGTATTTTGTGTTTTACACCATATAATATAAGACTTTATATGAACATTTGTACATAATTATTACCATGTTTGAAACCGAGCATTGACCATGTTGAAAATAGGAAAAGCTTAAAAACCAGGCTCCTAAATTTAACACTTCTATCTAAAACAAAATAAACACATTCATACCGTTGAATACTTGTTTTATTCATAGTTCTACATAGCGATGTACATGTATATATACCACTATTCACTTGTCAGGATCAAGCAAAATGAAATCATAATTAAATGATAATGTACTTATCAGTTCTGAATTTTCTGATTCAGAGGAGGGGTCGCTAGAAACACTATGTGTGTCACTATCAGAATCTGTTTCTGTATTCTAGGTAGATGGTGTGGGAACATCCCATGCATATGTTTGGGGACGTTTGCGTTTTCTGCATTTTTCACCACGCTCCACAGCTAACAAACAAACTACTGCTACACTCCAATTCCATCCTAGTCTTTCGCCGGGACTTCCCTAAGAAATTAGCAAGCGCTGTTTCTATTATCTCTTTCCTGTCGGTTTCATTCCATACCAAATCATTGGTTTTAATAATCAAGAGGTCTTCCATTGTGCTGCGATGAAGACGCCTGTCAGTCAACATGCAAGTTAAATGACTAAAACTAGCCTCTACCACACTATTGCTGGGTCCTAAACACAGGATAATCTCAACTAATTTACATATATTTGGGAATTCCAATTTACGGTAAGTGAGTATTTTACACCAGAGATTTTTTGCCTTGACTCCATGATAAAAATGTTTTACAGTTATGACCAAATCAATTCACTCGGCTTGGATTTTAGAAAAATCAAAGTTATTAAAATTAAGAGTTGTTTTAACCCTTAGAGAGCTGTCATGTTATAAAGTATGCTGGATACCAGTGCTGAATTAATTTGAAGAATAATGCTGAAATATGCCATATTTACTTATGTTGTATTTTTATAGAAAAGCTCTTTATAAAATTTTCTAAAAATCTTACAGATGTGTTTGTGTTGACTTCAACAGTTTATTTTCAGTAGCCATAAAATATTTAAATAAATATTTTTACCTGTACAACTAATTAAACCCACAAAAACAAGAAAAATTAAACAAGCCAAAAATTTGAGTTTTTTTCGAACTTTATTTTTTATTTGAAATTGAACACCAAGAACCATATTCACATTTGGTGGCCTCTTCTCAGACCAAGAAAAGAAAGGTATATGTTGAAAGTACATGTGAACAGGTGTGCTGCAGGTGTGCTATTATACTTTACACAAAATAGCTGTTTGTACCTTTCATAATCATTTGAAAAATCTAAAACAGTTTGCAGACCACACTTGCTGAATGTTCCTACATGTACAATGTATTATATAGGTAATTTGATTATACACCTGTAATTATATTACACACCTGCAATTAGGCCTACATTAATTAATAAACACACCTGAGATTTATATTCAGGAATGGAGTCCATAGTCAACATTTATGCTTCATTTTCACATTGGTTAGGAGAAGCAGATTTGAAATTTTTTAGAGTATGGTAAACTCTAAAACAATCTTGCACATACGAGGGCTTTGCACAGTCCTCACACCAGAAACAGGTTTGTTTTCTTTTGATGTTTTAGTCCAATCTTTCTTTCTTGGTTGGATTACAAACAACACAGTCTCTAGCCGGATGTTTAAGTTTGGCCCCAACTGCGACAGGAATGTAGCTTGGAAAGTGTCGAGCTGTCAATCGGTCTGGGATATCCCCTTGACATTTCCACCCTCTATTCACTGGTTTGGGCGTGTTCAATTCACCTCTCCTCCAATAATCGGTTAGCAACTGCCAGAATGTATTCATGGTGACTCAGACACTTCGTAGAGTTTTGGAATTTCGAATAAAGAATATAAGAATTCACAATACACAGATTGAAAAGATGAAAGAATAATCTCTTGTACCACTTTACAGACTTTCGAAGAACAGAATAGTAACTCCCTATTTGGTCGGAAAGATCAACACCACCCATTTTCTTACAATACTCGTACACACAGGTAGGTTTGAGGATTGGTTCATTTGTTTTTCTGTCCTTCTTACTCAACACATTGACACTAGCTGGATGAATATTTGTCAACATAACAACATCTCGCTTGTCATGAAATCGTAAGCACAACAGGTTACCATTCACACGGAAAATAATTTCACCTGGCTTCAATTTGACAGTTTTTTCTTTGACAGCTAACGGTACTCCGCGTCTATTTGCTCTCAGTGTTCCACAACAGTATGTACTCAACAGTTCTAGCACATTATATAACTCAGGAGAGGAATAATAATTATCCATGTATACACGATGGCCTTTTTCTAATAAGCCACACTTTGTAAGACGACCGCTAACAATCCGAGTAGTTTCACAATAATCAGGATCTATGTTCAGCGCGTCACAGAAACTAGTAACCTCTCATTTCCCGGTGTAAATCTCAAATCCTAAACAGTAACCAGAGTCGGCTTCACAAACTTGATACAATTTTATTCTGAACCTGGTGGTCTTGGCTGGATTATAAACTCGGAAAAATAAACGACCTTTCTACGGACAAGTAGCCTTATCAAAACTAAGGTCTCTGTCTGGTGTATAACCTTCAGTGAATTTATGAAGTACATGTGTAACGAACGGTCTTACCTTGTACAGGGGGTCATCATTTACAGGTAAGATGTAAATTTGACAAAATAGCTAAAAATATGTCCCTACTCATATTTTCCCGAAAAATGGGTTAGAAATATTGTCTGCCTGTGTCCAATACTTCTCAATATCCGATTTTTGAACCATCCCCATGACCAGAGTAAGACAGAAAAACATCTTCATTTCGCCAACAACAACTGGTCGCCATGTTTTGAGACAGCTGGTTTCCTTCAGCCCACCTTCTGAAATCTTTTGTTCGGCATACCGATTTGTTTCCATCACCAACAGCCTAAGTATTTCTTCAGTGAAAAACAATCCGAAAAAATCGGCAGGGTGATCGTTGTCCATGTTAATGTTCAAGCGACTTTGGCCGGTAAATGGCTGACGAAAATCGGGTAAAACTTCATCACTGTTTACATCGATGTCCGGGTCCGTCACCGCAATATTCCAGCCATCCAATTTATCTGCCGGTATTTCCTTGTCCTTAGAAGGACAAAACAGTGACATAGGAACTGTTGTCAAAACATCAACTAGTTCATTTGGACCAAATCCTTCGAATTCGTCTTCCTCGTCATCAGATTCACCGAACAAACAGGCAAACTAGGCCGCCATTATTGCTGGCTGACAGACCAGACGACACTTAACAAAATCAAAGCAGCCGAAATACTTCCTTCTGGTTTTCTCGCCAATGTATTTTATAACAATCTATTTGATTGGGTGCCTAAAACACACAGAACTAATCAGAAGCTGTTTCAAAAGCCTAGACTGGGGAATCCCCTCGCGGTCATGCTCTGAAAATGTGACCTCAATAAATCGACTATTGTCGTGATAGGCACTGACTGGAGGTAATGTAAACCATAGTCGAGACACGTGCTCTAAGCGTTAAAATGTTCAGAGAGAAATTTCAAAGACGAAAGTTCATTTTCATGTTTTTCATCAATGTTCCAGTTTGCTGGATCCAGCTATTTCATGTTCTCAAACACAGGGTCCTCCAAGGAAGAAAAGTGTTCACTTAGACTAGAAAAGATGTCATTAACAGATTTTGTTGTCAGCTGAGAGTTCAAAGTCACAGGAACAGATGTTATGCCAAACAGTTTAATTGTCACAGTCTGCTGTTTTTCTGGATTGTTTGGGTTATGGCTATGCTGCTCAATGGAGTACTGTGTTGATTCCTCTGTAAAACAAAGTAATAAAAAGAGAAATGTGAAAAACTTAATTTTGTATTTTGTTTGTTTTATCCCCAAAAAATCAATGTGCATTTATATACAATATCGACGGTGAAAGTCGCAAACCGTGTAAGTCCGAACAGTAACTGTTCGGACTTACACGGTTTGCGACTTTCACCGTCGATATGCAGTTTGGTTACAGATTACTGACAACAAGAACAATGAACAATGATAATATTTGTTACATATTATATATTTATATCTTACAATTTAGAACACGTTAAATAAATATATCTACAGCACTTGGTATAGATATATAGTATATATAGTATAATACTAAATAGTGCTTTCCAATACAGTACTGGACTGCCACCATATGGCTGAAATATTGCTATGTGTGGAAATAAGCTCCAATTAATCCGAGTCAGACTAATATACTGTTCATTACCTCCTGAGTTAATCAGCCTGAACTTGAGTGGGGTTACCATGTCCTCTACAGTGGTAGGAGTTTGATCTTCTAGCTGCCGAAGTTGGGCTTTGGTTTTCAGGATGTGAGGTAGCACATCAATCATTATCAGGTTAAGGACAGCTTCGTAAGAACGTTCAGTAGTTGCAGATACGTTGTGCATGTCGATAGGAATGTGTAGTCTTTAAGTTTTTTCAGCACACCTCTCTTTTTTGCAATCATGGAAGCTCCTTTCCCATTCTCTATGGAGTCTTCCAATGTCTGAGCTAGCCCAATCCAATTCAGTATATTTTTGAATGTCATGAAGAGCCTGGCCTTTGAAACGAGATTGCCGCATAATTGCTGAACTGTGTAATCAATCCCGCTGTGCACCTCTTCTTAAAGGTTGACACAGATACCATTGTTATTTTAGATGGCTAGATGCTAGCTCTGTGGGTCTTGGAGCAATGATTCTGCAACCAGGCAAGCCGATTGCTTATGATTCAAAAGCATTGAGTGCAGCAGAGAGAAACTATGCTCTGATCGAAAAAGAACTTTTGGCTATCGCGTTTGGGTGTAAAAAGTTTTATAGTTTTACAGCATGTAGAAAGGTCCAGGTTGAATCAGACCACAAGCCCCTTGAGGCAATTATGAAAAAACCTTTGTTTAAGGCTCCATTAAGGTTACAGATAATGCTAATGCTAAGTACAAACAAGGTAGTAAATTGTTTATAGCTGATACCTTGAGTAGAGATTATCTCCCCAAGGTAGAAGAATCATTAGAAGGACCGTTAGGAATTTATTTGATAAAAGAACAGGTTCCTATGTCCAGTGAAAAGTTAATGAATTTCAGCAAGCTACTAGAAGTAATATTACATAATCTGTAGTGTTACACTTTGCAAAACACGGCTGGCCAGAAAACAGAAGTGACAGTCCAATTTTAGCATTGCCTTATTGGAACTTCAGAGAGAAAATGTCTGTAGTAGATGATGTTTTGTTTAAAAGTGACGGAGTGATTGTCCTAAAAGGCCTAAGAAAAACTATGCTTCAAAAGTTACATGTTAGCCAATTGTAAAAACTAAGCGAAGAGCCCATGAAGTAATGTATTGGCCAGGTATGCAAACTGAAATTGAAGATGTGATTGTCAAGTGGGAAATCTGTAGTGAATATGCTAATAGGCAACCAAGACAACCTTTGAAGTCACATGACATTCCAAATCAGCCATGGTGTACAGTTGGCAGTAATGTGTTCATTATCTATTGTGTGTAGATTACTATTCTAAATATCCTGAGGTAGTTACATGTAGACAAGGCAAAAGATACTAAATCTTCTACTGTGATCAATTCACTAAAAAGAATATTTAGTAGACATGGTATCCCATCAGTGCTAGTCAATGATAATGGGCCTCAGTACAGTAGTGATACATGTATGTTTGCTAAGTTTTCAAAAGATTGGGAATTTAAACATATAACATCAATGGTTTAGCAGAGAAAATGGTACAAACTGTGAAGAATTTTTTGAAAAGTCTGATGATCCTTATTAAACATGAGTATAGAACAACTCCTTTAGAACAGTTAAATTATTCACCTTCTCAGTTGTTAATGGGTAGGAGACTTAACACCAAACTGCCAATCCATAAGTCTTTTCTTAAACCTAAGCCACTAATCGATAAAAGAATCCATGAAAGTATCAAAGCTAAGCAAGCCAAATCAAAATGGTATTATGATAAAAGTACAAATCAATTGAAACCATTTCAGAAAGGGGGTAGAGGTAGAGTATGGCAAGAAGACAAAGAAAGGTGGAGACCAGGTTTAGTTGTAAATAAATCTGATAATCCTAGATCATATGTTCTAAAGTGGGATAATGGATCTTACCTTAGGAGAAACCATCACGATATTAAAATTTCATCAGATGTAAAATCAGATGTTGTTGATAAAAGTGATAAGGATGTAGAAACCGAAAGTTTTATTCATACATTAGACACGTCAATGTCTAAAGAAATGCCAAAATTAACAAACAGAAAAACTGATTTAAGTAAAATCCCAATACCAACTGGGGGTTTAAGGATACGTATCTCGATATTTGCTTCACGATATGACACGTATCGCGATACAGTACATTCAGCGTTAAAGCTGGCCTTCATGTAAAAGAGAATATCAAAATTATCGTTACACAGAGACTAATCATATAGGCTGACTTAAGATATGATAAATTTTGTTGATTGATTGCTTGGTTGGTTCAAGGATTGAGCTACAATACATTAAATAAAAGATCAACTTCTGGAAATAACATCTTTATTTGAACATTGCTTAACTGTTACGCTGCTAACTTAAATTGTATCACAACATTATATTGTAGTAGTTTTCTATATCCTTTAACACTGAAAATTGCTCTTTTTTTTCATATAATATGACAAAATAAACAACTTTTACAAATTTTACCCGATAAATTGTTCTTTTCTTCAAATATTGTTCAAACTTATATGCATGGCAAGCCTGATGTGTGGTAGAGATTCCAACATGGGTGAGTACATAGGCCGACATCACAGGTGGGGCACTCAAATTGGGTGCGAACTCGTTTGTGATCCCGGTCAGAGCAAGCAGCACAATCTCGTCTTTTTCCTTTTGTGAGTCTGACAACATGCAAATGTTCCCTTGGGTTGACTAGTCGGTCCTCAACAAAATCACCAATCAATTCTTCGACTGCGTGGGAAAGGAACTTTCTACGTGGTAATTTCTTTGCACCTGGCTGACCTTCAGGTGTGTGTTGTTGGTAAATGATGAAAGCATTGAGGATTGCACGGTCCATCATGAAAAATACACTTTATTGTTCCACTTAACAGTACGTCTCTCATCAAGGAACATGTATGACCTCATGTTGGCCATGTCCACACCTCCCATGTGCTGGTTGTAATTTGTAATTAAATGGGGCACACCTTGACGTACTCTGTGAAGTTTGGAGATCGCATATCTCCACGAAAGTACAAGTCAAACATAAAATGGTGCGCAGATACCAGGTATGGATAGACAGAAAAAGTTGGACGTTTCTGAAGATTTACAAGTCCGGGACCACGAGTGTCAATACCACGTTGTGTTTTTGTCATCGTGATGCAAGGCACAAGTTCGAACTAAGAGAGAAGATCGTTAGTTGTTTACTTTCAGTGTTATGACCAACGCCAGAGACTGACTTGGGAACAGCGCTCAAACTGCGCTCAACTGCCCTGAGTAACGAACCGAAGAGCTCGTCTATCAGGATTCCACCTCACCGGCAAGGCAGTGTGTCCACAGAGCTTCGGCAGGTCATGTATGTTCAAGCAACCGAAATCCCATCATTCCCATGCCAATCAGACAGGCGTGCAATTCGAACGAGTCCCTCTATTAAAGAACTGTACTGTTTTACTAATTCTGCTTTAAAATAAATCTACCCCATGCCCTTAGCACTCTGAGGAAGCAGCTTTGGATGCAGTGTCGTGGGTGCTGCTCAACAGTTTGCATATGTTTGTTAGTTTCAACAGCATCATTTATTATTTATGTGGTACAAACATTGATGCGCAGGTTTTGTCAGAAGTATATAATCAATTACATTTTTTACAGGCTTACTGTACAAATAATGTACCAAATTACAATGGGGAGTCCTGGACACTTTAAATATCTAAACCACATCATCCAAAACATTCTGAGTGTAGCGCGGAAGTTTATTAAAACTGTCAAGCAGAACTAAAGTTATTATCTTCTTTTTTTTTTCTTAACTATTTAATCAGTGATCACAGCTTCCCCTTTGTATACCCCACAACATATAATGCATAGGGATGCTTTGATTGCTATCGACTGCTACCTACAGGGTGCAACTATTGATCAACTCTCAAAGTACCCCTGTCTTTCAATTGCTTAGACATTTACTGTGCGCTATACTAGACAAACAGCTGTAATAGGTTGTCTGGAACTGATCATTTTTTAAATCTCAATGCAATGATACATTTCTTTCTTGTTTATTTATTTATTTGCTTGGTGTCTATATAACACCATGCCCAACGTTAATCACCAATCAATTAAACAATTTATATAAGTCTTAACACCATGCCTAAGTTTTTTTCTCACTTACATCATTGATAACAGACCAGTGTTGTTGTGGATGAAACTGGACAACAGAAGACCTATTATTTTTCATAAATGTCTGGATGTCCCTAAAAAAAAGTTTCCTGGCATTTTCTATGAATTATCAAAGAAGGAATCTCCACATGTACGCTGTATATCAGATCCTTTTGTGAAGTGTTTTTTTTTTTATTACTCAACGTTTCATTTCCTCTCCAAACACTCATAAAATATCAAAAAAGAAAAATAGGTTAACCTAGGACAAACACAGGTTACCCTAATTCCCATCTTGCATAACCTATTTTTAGGTTATGAAGAAAAATTTTAGAGGACCGATTTTTAGGTTACCCGAGAAAACCTTACAGCACAGGCCTGCCATTACATATGAAAACATGTTTTATATTCCAATTTATTGGAATTATTAAAACGAATCATTTTGATTGGATACACTAAACTTGATTTACATAAAAGGCAAACAGCTGTTATAGCCATACTGTTCGCCATGGATCAAAGTATAATAATTCCAAGTTTCAGTTCGCTAGCTTAAAACAGCTGAAAGAAGTAGATTTTTTAATAATTCCATTGACCTCTCAAAATGGCTGCCATTTGCCGTAAGGTCACTTGATATAAAACTTCTCACAGTACCTACTTAGTTTCCTCAATGTGACAATGGAATCAGATTGACTGTATATTTTATGCTTTACGAGTATTCAACAATTACATTTTTTGTCGTTCTTAAGCCTCGTTTTGGGTCCACAGGATGTTAAAGGAAGCATAAAGCAATTGAAAACGATATAATCTTCTTCAGCCTCGCCGATTACATATGAAACCACAGTTTATTTGCCAATTTACTCAAATTTTCAAACCTGAGCATTTTGATTTGCTCCTGAAAAGCTAATTTGCATAAAAGCCAGAACAATGTGTTGATCATAGTATGCGTCGTAGTTCAAAGTACATATATAATCAAAGTTTCAGTTTGGTGGCTTCAAACGTCTTGAAGAAGAAGATAATCTTATAATTTCAAGTACCTCTCAAAATGGCCGCCATGTGACGCTATGTGGCTTTAAATGCTAATTCACAGATTATCTATTTGGTAGGCTTAAAGTGATAGTGAAATCAGATTGACTGTTTAATATTTGTATGCTTTACGAGAATTCAACAATTGAAATTTTGGGATTTTAGCCACGTTCTGGCTCCCCATGGCGTTATGGGAAAGATTAGACAATTGAAAATGATATTATCTTCTTAAGCGTCTCTCCGATTACATATAAAACCACATTTTATTTGAAAATTTACTCGAATTTTAAAACCGGAGCATTTTGATTGGCTCCTGAAAAGCTAATTTGCATAGCAGCTAAAGAAATGTTTTAATCATAGTATGTGTCGTAGTTCAAAGTACATATATTCCAAGTTTCAGGTTGGTGGCTTGAAACCTCTGGAAGATGTAGATAATCTACTAATTTCTACGACCTCTCAAAATGGCCACCATGTGACGTAATGTGACTTCAAATACAATTCACATTTTATCTCTTTCGTAGACTTAAGGTGATAGTGAAACAACTAAACTTTCGAATCTGTAGCCTATTTTTCGGTTACTTATGCATTATGGGAAGGGTTAGACAATAAAAAAAGATATTAAACAGTATTGAACATCTTGTTCTTGCGGCAGAGTTCATTCAAAAGTGCTAAAATTCAAAATAAATCTCATTTTTTAAGAAATGTAAAAAAATCCAATTTTAATTTTATTTTTAAAAATATTACGGTATATTGAAATTTTATGAAACTGCCACACATAAGTCGCATCTATACTGTGTATCGATATACTAAGATTTGTTGCAATAGCTGCTGCCGTTTTAAAAATAATGGTGTCCTTAAAAGTTAATACTGCATTAGCAATACTACAGTGAGATAGAACAACTTGCAACCGAAGGGAAACAAATATTTAGACTATTAAATCATGCCTAACTATTTAATAGTGAACGTCTGTCTGGATATCCACTTTTAGAGAACAAAGGATTTTTCGCGCCAAAACTTTCCAACGACGCAGTACAGTTACTTTCAATTTTAACATTGAGCCTTAAAGTTTGGACGTGTATTACTCAAAATTTTTCGTTGTAACATCGAGACCATCTGCTTATAAAACCTAAATAACTATTTGGGCTATCATATAGGGTAAAAATTATTCAAATAGCTTGTCGCTATCAACTGTAATGTAAGTTTGAACTGTGACGTATTTGCCATAAGATTAACATGGGGAGAAAAAACAGAAAGAGCTAAACGCTTTGAATTTATAACTTGCCATAAAATCAAAACGGTTGTTCGCAGCAAAACAAATTAAAGTTAAAAGTGATGTAACGTATAACTTTGTATCTTTAAAAGATATTAAGCCACAACGTACTAAAATTGAATATTGTTTTCCAGTTTATCCGGTCTTTCCGTCTAGAGACGTAAAACCTCTGTTCCAAGTAGAAAGACCCGTGCTAAATCCATTTCTGTAAAAAAAAAAAAGACACGCTAGATATTATTATCAGTTATTAAACTTTAAAAGTATTTTCGCGTTTATCTAATGTTTGACACGTCACTGTTACGTCACATAAATAGTGATTTCAATATTTTTCTCAAAGTTGTTAGACATTTCGTTGAAAAATAATTGTGTAAAATTTCAGCGCTTAAGCTCAAACAGTTTAGAAGAACAAGAAGCTGTTTATAGGTTTCTGATAAAATTAAAGATGGCTGCCAAACCATAT
>JAVFBZ010165676.1:0-17124 GCA_032466195.1 Katharina tunicata
GTTGTAACTCGTGTACAGTGAAATGGGAAAGGCACATCATTGCCAGAATTGCAGCTTTAAATACCCATCACCACCCCCAGTATTTTCTGAATATTTCATGTCGCTTAACACGAATTTCCACAGAAACGCGCCACAACGTGTGTTAATTTTTGTCCAGTGTAGTTGGCAATGTTGACCCATTCCAGAAGCATTGAGAAACATAATCATCCATGGCCATTGTACACAAGAAACGATATTTAAAAAAAAAAATTCAACACTTTCTTGCGACATTTCACCTATGCGTTTCTTTTTTGACAGAGTATATATTGCAACGGGCCACTGCAATGTGAAACGAACTTACTTACACCTTACACCAAAGTCACACCAAAAGTGCAACAATTGAGTCGAACGAGAAAACCATTATCCAGATCGAGCTAGTGTGATACCATTGATTTCCTAATACTATTAAGTCGATAATGATTTAGAAATTTAAACGGCTAGAGAGATAGCTGTCGTGATCGATGATCTGTAAAGTCATAAACATAATCCTACTATACCTTAGATGAGGTTCGTGTATATGTGCTTAATAAAGATTATTAAGGAAGTGCATGGCCGTCACTGAACAGATAGCATACGTATAGCAGTTTGTGATTCTAAGAGGGGAGCCATTGTATTTTCCCTACAATAAGAGCATATATGGAAAACTGTTTATCATCGAGGACTCTGATTGGTCCATCCTTAGGCGAGGCTATTCTAAATATGACCACAGTTCATTGCAAAAATCAGCGATCGTATGGTAGCCCCAGACGAAAGTCCTGTTATATTAGCTTGATAAAGTGGCGTTTTAGAAGTTGTAGATGATCAACAAATTAGAACACATTTTTATGGATGTCAATTTCTTTAAAATATTTCACGACGTTTCACATTACACTTGATAAATACACTAGTAACTGTGTCGAAACGTAGTGAAAAATATTAAAGAAGTTGACATCCATAAAAATGTGTTCTATTTTTTTTTTATCCCATTATATTGTACGTAATATCAAAACCAGAAGTATCACTTATCTAGTATGTATATATGCCACAAATACAATGTGCTTTAGTGTTTATGTTTTATATTAGATTATTTACTGATAAAAAGTTGAGATATTGTTCTAAAGGTCAATAAACCAGCAGGTACGCGTGTAACATTGTTTTTGTATTCGAAATATATATATCTACATATCATCAAAAATATATACTCATAACCCAATTATTGACTCTGCTTGATATGCCGTTTTATTTCAAGCTCTTTCGTTAACAATTTCAAGAGTTCAACGGTCTGATATCGGGGGAACAAGTATATGTCAAATTGACGGGTTTACGATGTTCGCAAAGTGTTCACTGATTTTGCTTTTGGGTGTATTAGACATTGGTTTTGGTGATTACCCGTTTAAGAATATATCTTTACCCTGGAATGACCGGGTAAATGATCTGGTTAAAAGGCTTACCCTAGAAGAGATTGTTGTCCAAATGGCCTACACTGAGCCAGCACCAGCAATTCCACGCCTAGGGATAGACCCTTATGACTGGGACACTGAATGTTTGAGAGGTGACGTCTATGCCGGGATAGCTACCTCCTTCCCACAGTCACTCGGATTAGCCGCATCATTCAGGTAATTTCTTCACCTTTTTATGTTTTCTTACAATTGTTGTAATATGACTTTTATGAACATTGTAATATGTTATCAACCATATTTAAGAACAGAATTAATGTCATCCGTGAAATTAGAAAAGTTACAATTGTTGATGGATTCATCTTAATTTACATTCAATGTGTTTGTATTTTATTTTTCTGTGGGTATCTTAAAGTCACATACGCACATAAATATTCTGTATTTTGAGTTTCCACAGAATCACATGAATTATATATATTTTCATCAAAAAGCAAAAGTTAGAGGTATTCCGTTAATTCTTAGTTTAAAAGCTAAAAAAAAAACTGAAAATTCTGCAAGAAATTTTAATTGGAAATGTGTCAATCTGCTGTCACATCTCGGACACATTTTGATGTACCGACGTCACTCCGAGTCAACCGTGTTAACCACACCCCTTACAAGGTTAAACATGTTGGCTCGTTACAAACAATAAAACTGTGTAGGTTCTCAGACATCCAGGTTTTTGACTGAAACAATAATAGACATACATCTGGTCAACTGGACAAACGATTTTATTAACACTGACGTTGGTTGCAACTCCAACCTCAAATATGGCCAGCCCTCTTTCCGTTAAATTCGAATAACGGCTAGATTTCTCCTGTTCCGTACAAGCTTTGTACCGGTACCCAACGACTTATTTTTATTTTAACGTGACTTTTTTTTTTTTGAATCTTGTAAAAATCAAGGCAAACGGAATTTGTTGAAAAATCCAAATTTTGGGTGCGTATGTGACTTTAAGCTATGATTTTATTTGTTTATTAATTTCTTTCTTATATATTATAATATTAGCGGTGCTAGATATGATATTAATATCCCGTCATCTTATAAGGTCAACAGTCAAGAACAATAGAGTGGGTTACTAGGCGTAACTTGACATTTTTAAATGCTTTTAAATAAATCAGTATGAACTGAGATGGTTGCTAATTACATAGAACTATCTTCATGTGACAACATAAAATTAAATATATACCAATATAGCTTATCTCTGGTACATCAAATCTTGAATGTGTTATTTAAACTTTGGTGCTGAAATGCTTTGTTAAGTCGGGCCCTGGGACCAGTCGTTGCTTGTGTTTAACGCAATTACCATGACGACCTAAAGGGGAGGTATCGTCATGGCAATTAAGTTTAACGTTAGCTTTGTTTGCTTCGTAACACAGTCTCCTGGATGGTTTGAGTTAATGTGTGAGAAAAACAATCATTCGCTTCTAATGTATTACAAATACTACGTATATAAAATTTCAATCGTTGTCTTCAACAGCCCAGATCTCGTGTACACTATTGCTGAGGTGACCAGTGTCGAGGTGCGAGCTAAGAATAACAACTATACGAAGGCAGGAATATTTAAAAAGCATGGTGGATTGAGTTGTTTTAGTCCTGTCATCAACATTATGCGTCATCCACTTTGGGGACGAAATCAGGTAAAGTTTTTGAAAATCCGAATTGAAAAAATTTGAAAAGCAATATTGCTGGATTACTCGTAAAAGTACACTTTAATAAAATATAAATAGGATAGCATATGTCGTACTTTAAATACAATTATATCTATCATAAGATAAGATATTTGATTTGAAGTAATTTGATTTCATCCAATAAAGCAATGTTTCTGGTCTATTGTTTATAGGAGACTTATGGAGAAGACCCGTTTATGAACGGGTTTTACGCTCAGCATTTTGTGTCTGGTCTACAAGGTGACCATCCGCGATACGTCAGAGCCAGTGCCGGATGTAAACATTTTGATGTTCATGGTGGACCGGATAACATCCCAGTCCAAAGAGCCTCATTTAATTCAAAGGTTTCAATCCACTATTTTACCAACTGTTTTAAAAAAATCGAGATTTATTCATGTTTTATCATTCGAACCTTGAAACCTGACAAAATTCTGAATTCAACAACAATCCAACTTATTACAATTTAAAATACTAACATCCTATTTATCCAACGCACACCGAGCATTTTAATGATATGGAACACTTGTACTTCGAAGAATAAATATACATTTTCACATTGTCACACAGAGTTCAAAATGTCAATGATGATGATTAAGCTTTACTAGCTTAACTATGGAAACTCATTGCGGTCATCAACTCCACAACTCGAGATTGTATGGAATGGCTGCAATAAACTTCCATATTTAACAGATATAAACCGAATGAGTAGTCGTTGATATTGTATTCAGAAAACAAAATCTGACTATTCATTTATCGTTGCCAATTGTTGGACTGTTTGATATCCCTAGGTTTCTATTCGGGATTGGAGATTAACATTTCTACCAGCTTTTCGTATGTGTAAGGAGGCTGGAACCTTTAGCTTTATGTGCAGTTACAATGCGTAAGTAAGACAAAATAGAATGATAATTACCAACAAGGGATGTCCAATATAGTTCATATTGTTATCTTAATGGGATTGTGAATAGCCAAAGATGTCACTCCCGTTAATGCCAGACGTTTATACAGTACACATGGTTAATATAACACAGTGGTATATATTATCGAAACAAAAGAGTATGCCTTATTGAAAAACATAACGACATGTTTGTTTTCAGCATTAATGGTATTCCGTCTTGTGCCAATCCGGCCTTATTGACTGACGTTTTACGTAATGAATGGGGGTTTACTGGGTATGTGGTCAGTGATGGAGGCGCGGTAATAAGAGTAGAGGAGGCTCATCACTACACAAACTCAAGTATTGAGACAGCAGCTGTCTGTGTCAAGGCTGGCTGTAACCTGGAACTTGCCGGAAGTGTGCCTAGTGGTAAATACGTGGACATCGGTACGTTAACGCTAGTGTTAATACACATAACTATTTCCTCTTGAACGTATAAACAGGCTTTTTTTTCATCATAAAACAACCCTTTATATGCGGCTTTGTGAACATTTTCATTAAAATGACAGTAAAAATTAAATACGCACAACGACACTTACATTTCAATTTTGTTACCTTTAAGTAGATATATATAGTCTTCTAATCCAGGAATATCAAAACCCTAATGGTTTATCGGTTTTAATCAGTCGATATCCCTGTGTCAGTGTGATTAAATATATATTTGGCACAAGCAAGATTTGTCAATTTTTGGCATTCGGGCAAAATGGTTAGGAGAAAGATTACTGCCAATGACTGATATGATCAACAGAGAGTAGTATCTTGAAAATAAATTGTGATAGTTTCTCAAAACATTTTTGGTGCGTAGCCTAATTATAAGAATTATAAGCAAACAATGTATGCATGTCATGTTTTTGAGATATTTCCTTTTCTTTCTAGGAAAAGCCGCCACGGCTGGATTACTTCCCTTGAAGACAGTTGTGGATAGAGTGAAGCCTCTGTTCTACACCAGGATGAGGCTGGGAGAATTCGACCCATCAGAAATGAATCCTTACAAGAAAATAGACATGAGTGTGATAGAAAGTCCCGAACATGTAGCGATTTCCCAAAAAGCCGCCATCAGGTCTATTGTCATGTTGAAGAACACAGATGGGTTCCTCCCTCTACGCATGCCCATTCAGAGTGTTGCTGTAAGGATAATTATAGGGTGCAGTTATGAGTTACTGTAAACAAAAAACTAACGGAAATTAAGAATCTATGAAGTAGTGTCTTTTTTCTGTATGTCTTATTACATCATAGAAAAAGTTTTCTGATAAATCTGGATACTAAACTAATTTTTCTTTTGTCAAGGGCTTCGGGTTTGCTTTTATAGGCTTAAAGGCCTTCAAATATGCATGTTAAAACTGCATAACAGATTAACCTTTTACTAAACCATCTGCAAAAACTCCATTATGTTTCTTGGATCCTTATCTGTCTCAATCCGGGTTTGTGTCCTCTTTAGACCAGAAACATCAAAGGGATTTTTGTGATTGGATACCTACTGTGGAAGACAAAATGCGGTTTATTTTCATTTAAATGTCAGGCTGTTAACCAGATTGAATACTTTAACTCTCCGTCGATGTTGATTGACCGTATTTATTTGTTCTCTATATACAGGTCGTTGGCCCGATGGCCGACAATCCGGATCAATTATTTGGTGACTACGGAGCTAGATCACCTGGTAACGACACCATAACTCCGTACATGGCACTCAAAGCACTCAGTGAGAATACTCGGATGGCTATCGGCTGTTCTACCACAAGGTGTGATGATTATAATGCCACCAGTCTCAACTTTATTAACGGAGTTGATCTAGTCGTCGTTTGTCTAGGAACAGGTAGGACACTTTCTTCGGATAAACAGAACAGCTCGCAAGGGAATATTAAGCAAATGGCCGATGTCATGGTACACCGATAAAAGGCCAATGTTTAAATGTAGGCAGCCATTCATTCATTTTACAAGCAGGTTTCACATTTTATCTTGTTCTATGTGTAACATGTCTTTATGCATTTTAATGATAATGGTTCTTTCGTCTGGGTCATAGGTCAACTAATCGAGAGCGAGGCTAATGATCGTGCTAGTATGACACTTCCAGGTCAGCAGTTGCAGCTATTGAAGGACGCCACACATTTAGGTGAGTAACTTGAAGCCTTGATGCGTTTGGGTTAGCAGTCAGCTATTCTCATAGTCCTTAAATCTGGACGAGTCCTAGAGTTGTGCGGCTGAAAAGTATGCAGTATGCGCGGGATGGATTTTTCCATGCAACTTTAGAGCTTTTAAATAGCAATGAATATCTAACACAATGAATCTATTACGCTCGGCAAGCGACAACAGTATATCCCAAATATTCCATAGGCCGTTTCCTAGCCCCCTATAACCGACTAACTTTTGAAATGTCGTCTTGTCCAGCGAATTCACGCCGAAATCAAGCTGTGTCGTGACGCCACTTTTTGGGCGGTCTAATCTGTCCCCTAGCTTTCACTCTGTTCAAGATAGTGTGGATGAATCGCGAGCTAGTGCATGGTGTTTGTCAACCAGTCTAACGTAATCAACAAAGGCGAACCATAGGGCGGTCATGGGTGGATCACAGCTAGCTTCACATGATAACAAATAATATTACGTTGGGTATGAGCTCCGGATTCCGCGAGCTCCTATTCCCATGATGGTACCTGAATCATTAGCTCGGCAGAATGGGTTGATATAAGCCTACAATCGTTTAAAGAAAGGTTGAACTTTGGGTGTCTAAATGTGTTGGCTATCATCCGAGCTGATGTTGTTGATAGCCGCTCTCACTAGAGCTTTCCTGATCAAATCAAGAACAGCTTGTTACTTATATAAGTATTTATTATAGGCAATCAGGAAAGAGAAAATGTTCGATTCTTGCGAGTTATAATCGGTTTCTTGGTGGCCAGGGAGGATTCTCACCCCGGTCAGAGAACAATAGTTATGGCGGGTGGAGGAAACTCCTGCCAGTCACCGGCAGCTGATGGGCGCAACCGGGGTAAACCTCATGGTGCGGCTTGTTATTCTGGAGTTATAAAGACAAGATCGGATTTATCAAGAATGCTGATGGACAGTGTTCTGTGTTTGCCTCACAATTTTACTTTAACCTGCTTTACTCTTTAGCCAATGGTGCTCCAGTCGTGTTGTTACTGTACAACGCCGGACCAGTAGAAATCCAATGGGCTGACGAAAATCGTGGCGTGAATGCGATATTAGAATGTTTCTTCCCAGCCCAAGAAGCTGGCAACGCTGTGTTGGAAGTGCTGACTGGTGGAGAGAGTCCTGCGGGTAGATTACCGTTCACATGGTATAAATACCTTAATCAGGTACAAGTATAGAAAATCTGTGATCAATACAAGTTAATAGCCTCCAAGCATATCTTCGTCATCAGTTGTTTATCATAATGCATTGTGGCTGAAACCAGGGTTCGATTGAGTAAACATGGCGGATTTCAGACTGATTTGCATAGTGCATTGCGGTAAACATCTACTGACGTAGTTATGGGTGGACCCTATTGTAAATTGAAGAAGAAGAAAATAAGGGTTGTCGGGCATATCTTAGTTATTGTCCACGTGTTTTTTTTATTGCTTGTGAGAGTATTTATTTACTTATTTGATTGGTGCTTCACTTATAGGATGACTTTGCCTTGCCAGTGTGGGGTGCAAAGCCGGGAAGGCACCCAGCAAAAACCACCCCGCGATCTTCCCAACCAGCCGGAAAAGTTCTTCTTTATCAAGAATGCTGTGTGAGATTTAAATGTGACTAAATGTACAGTGAGTGACATGTTGTAGAATGTAGAGATTTTCCACTTTATTGCGAGAGAATACATATTTATGTGATTTGTAGTATGGTGAGATATGTTGCAAGCCTTAGATGAGCTGTTTACAAACGTAGTCTTCACTAGTTTTGCGATATTTTTGTGAGTAGAAAATGTCATTGATAGAATTCATATGCCCGGTGACCATTTGTGACCATATCTTTGCGTAATTCTTGTTGTCAATAAAATGTGCTTCTAAATGACTCATAATAGAACAATGACAACATATTTGTGTCCAGATACGTAACATAAATTAAGCCAAAGCAGTTTTAACATTTGAATGCATATTTATCTGTTTTTGTAAAACAGGTGACCAAGGACTTCCATTTTTACCGTTCTTTTCTTTTAGGTGGCTTCTCCTTTACGCGAGTTATCGAGGCACAAACATCAACACTATGGACTGGCATAGGTTCCTTTGTATCAGTGTGTCTTTTTTAACGATGTTACGGAAAGGAAACAATTTTTTTTATAAAAATTGCGTTGCTTGATTACTCCATGGTTTCGCCCATGCGTTAAATACTTAATTTGCTGCTGTAACATCCTTCTGTTGTTTCATCCAGTTCCTTTTCATTTAATTTTTTGCAGACTCCAGACATAACAAACTACACAATGTCAGAGCGGACTTATCGTTATTTCACAGGCGAACCTCTCTATCCGTTTGGTTACGGATTGTCTTACAGCAACTTTACCTACACAGATCTTTCAGTGAAATCTCCTGTCATACAAGCGGGTCAGGATCAGATGGTTTCTGTTAGTCTCTACAACAGTGGTAACTGCATCAGTGATGAGGTAACTGAAAACGCATTTCCAAATAAAATTAATGTATATATCTCTATAATGTAAGAGTCTCTGTTGCTTTCAACAATTCTGGTATTGGTGTACATAATGATAAAAAGAACATAAACTGATAATAAAGACGAGTTGTTAAATGTCACAGAGGCAATTTCAAAAGTATCGAGGTAAATGAAAGATTATCACTGCGATCTCGTCGCTAAGCTAATTGATTACAAGTCTACGGTCAGCTATTGTAACTGCACAGTGTTTTATCTAGCGTCCTTGTTGCGGTCGTCGTCCAGCAATTAACTCTCTACGAATAGAAACTTATTTCCCCATACTCACTGGTATTGAGTAAAGGGGGTTTCGTTTTCCTGTAACAGAAAGCCTAGTTCCACAATTAGTACTCTCACAAGCCGAGCATTCAAAGAAATAGTGAGAAATAAAACGACAAACACAACTGTGTACATATTGGAACGTATGTATTCACAAGCTTCCGGGAAAGGCTAGCCCGATCATCAGGTAATAGTAGTAGCAACTGCCTGATGATCGGGCTAGCCTTTCCCGTAAGCTTGTGAATACATACGTTCCAATAAGTACACAGTTGTATTTGTCGTTTTATATTTCTCTAGTTTAGTGAAGCCTCTCCACAGTATTAAATAAATAGTTCATTTGACCCGCTGTCAATTGCAAAATGACAACAAACCAGTAACTTTAATATAGGCCTACGCGACAATGACATACGAGAGTACCTAAGCCTAGACTTCTGTGATTATGCTGCAATACTGTAACAAACTACCCATTTACACACTTTCTCAAGCTGGGGATATGTTGGTACTTTGGTTACGTTCCTCAATTACTGATGTACTTGAAATTTTTGCGCAATACAGTTTGTAGGGACGAACGATTCGGTTCATGATGTTATTAAAACGTTGGACCCGTATGTATCTGGGGTTTTTTCGTGATATTCATGAAATGTTTTGTCTATTTATTCCTTTATTTAACTCAGGTTGTACAGGTATACATCAGCTGGTCTAACACCTCCACACCAATGCCAAATCTACAACTGGTTGGCTTTGATCGTTTGTATCAGTTCGCTCCAAGATTTTCTGGTACCGTCAATTTTCCCATACAAGCTCACCAGATGGCGCAGTGGGACGATTCAACCAATCAGTTCTTTATAGAATGCGGTATGTCAAATATATATTTTGAACAAGTGTCCATGGTTCAGGAAAGAAAATAATATTTGATTAAATCAATACTTTATTGACAACGGCATGCCAAGCGTCTATATCAAAACTGGTGTTCTGCAAGGCTGAGAAATATTGCTGTTTTTTTTTAGCTTAAAGGAAATGTGAGTTGTGTGCAAAGATTTGTTAGATTTGCTGTTTAAAATGCCATTATTAAACCTATTCAAGGTATTCTATTAAAAGAGAATCTTAATTATATTTTGCTTTTCCGGTACTTTTGGTTTTAATTTGTTGGTTGTTATTCTTTATTTTTTTACTGTTATATATGTTTTTATCAATTTTATCAGGTGCTTTATATTGAATTGTTTTCTGGATCTTTATGTTGTTTACTTCTGTTTGCTCCTCTTAAATGTGTTGGTTTACTGTTTTTATTCACTTCAGGAACGATAACTGTGTATGCTGGCGGACAACAACCAAATCAGAAAAGATCCGTCGGTTCAAATGTTATACACACGACATTCCAGATCAGTGGATCCAAGTATATAGGGCGTTTTTAGTACAAAAAATAACCTGCAATATGACGGTAATGACATCAAATCGGAAAGCATCACAATGCAAATTTCTGTGTGTACAAATTTAAATGTTTACTATGTATCAAAATAAAGATATTTTTATTCTGGCATTTATCTTTATCTGTTTTTACGAATAATTAGTATGTGGAATCGTCCCTTTGCGCCAATAAGCAAGGGGAAATGGCGAACTGGACAGTCATGGCGGACATAGCTTACCCAACGAAGCACATTTAATCAAATCAGTTTGAATTAATGCATTGACAGAACGACATGTTCTGTTTATTAATGTCAGTGAATTATTTTAATATAAGAAACACAACCCGCTTCTGTCCATCCTCTAGACAATCCGCAACCATACTTACTTGATTTAAGGACCTGTATCATGTATAAGTTAGAACTCCGGTAGGACTGCTCTCCAGGAAGAGACTATAGTAAAGCGTTTCCAGACCGGTCATAAACCTTGTGAAATGGCAGACACGCCATCATTACTGTCAGCCCACGAGATATCAAGTTGACCATCTTTATACAACAACAACGCGATTGCAGCACCATTACGGGTTACCAGAAACGGAAGTGACGAAGGATAACGTAATACAAATTTAACCAACGGAACGAACCATGAAAGAGAACCTAAGTCGTTTGATAAAATGGAGGCCCAGATATGACATGCTTTCAGATGTAAAATTGAGGAACAGACTTTCTTGGTAAAGACACAGACTTATGAAGAGAGAGTGATTGGGAAGGCCTCGTGTGCCCCTATACCACTACGGCGCAGTTTATATAGTCTAGGTACAGCGGATCAGACGATATTTTATCTCACATTTCTGTTCTGATTCGATTATTGGCCTCCAGCATACGCAGTTTCAGAAGAATTTGGACAAATGGTCTGGCATAAATCTGTCCAAAACAACCACGACTTACATTCTTCAGGGGTAATGGACTTATATTAAACATAAATATATTTGTATGCAGGTATTAGCAATAAAAGTTTCTATATTTAATTCAGGTTTATCAGCTTGAGGAAAACATGACCACAGTGAAAGCTCTTGCTTGCAATTTCCATAAATTGATAATAAAAACTGCTAAAGCTATCCGTGACTCCATGTTACTCACCGTACTTTGTAGCGTCATTTAATAACGGCAACTAGTGACCTAGAAGTGACTATTAGCACGATTATTGGCCTTATTAATTGACCTACGTACGTAAAAGACAAAATAAACTTTATTATTCACAGATAAGTAGATGTTCCACATGAAGTAGAACATAAATTGTGTGTAATCTACGTTTATTTTTACCTCATGAAATGAATGTCTTCGTTAAAATATTGGTCTATTGTGACACGAGACATTCCCTAGATTTCTTTCTACCTTTGTCTTACCTGTTCGTAAACTAACAAAAAGAATATCTGTTCCGTTACTAATGTTGAGACTAGTGACATTGTAATCATCACATCTGGTGGTAGAACAACCTGCTGGCCATCCGGGTAGTCTCACTGAGTGTTTTGAGTGCTTTGAGTGTCATGTACGAGGCCACGGTGTCATTACCAGTTCAATCATGCAGCTGGGTAATCACAAAATAATTGATTGGGGTTGTCAGCATTCGGATCAACGACCTCTGCACGAAAAACAGATAAGCTTTGCATTTTTATATGTTATAAGACTTGCAACGGCAGTTGTGTTTCCAGTTTAAATAGTGTTGTTTCAGAGATACATCGTGGACAACTTGTTACCTGGCTGCAGTCCGAGGTCAATATCTCCCGCCCTGCCACCCCATAGTTACCCGCTGGAAAAATAGTAGATATTTACGACCGGCTGGTAATCATGATGTTCCCGCTCGGAATAAGATGAAAGTATCCTAGAACTTTAGAAAGGGAATCTTTAGCAGGCCCTTAGCAAACTGGCTTACATACGTTATTGGGAACGGTCTTACACTGAGAAATATGATCAACCTTGTTTTCCTTATTGCTTTTGTATGTGTGCGACGAAAATAGTGCCAAAGTGGAATGCTAGTGTCATTACTATTAGAGAAAGCTAGGTAGAAACCGCAAACTTCGCGCCCTTCCGTTGCATGGCGATTGCTTAAAACACATAGACATGGAGAAATTACCTAAACGAAGCAGTTTATCCTAATGATTGATGGAAAGGAGTGGCTTAACCCGCAAATATATTACCTCTCAATTGTCCAGTGTCACAGTCATTAGGGTCTATCCCTAAGGCGTGGAATGACCTGTCATCAACCCAGCCATCAAGCCGGTCAATCCAGGATAAAAACATATTCAAAATGTGTAATGGCCAGAATTCTGATATGACCACCAACAATAACAAAAATTTGACCACATAAAGCTCTCGGGTAGAAAGAGAGATTTTAGAAAGTTCTAATCATTCAGGCCATTAACATTTTGCCAAGATTCAGTCATTGTATGATGTATCTGTCTGGGTCAGACAGAGACGTCTCTGTACTATTTTGCTGACAAGCAGATATATATGCCGAAAAACAAAAACAAAAAAACCCTGATACGTGCACCTGTTGATTTATTGACCTTCAGAACAATGTCTAAACTTTTTATCTCTAAATAATCTTTTGTAAAACATAAACATTAAAACACAGTGTTATTGGGACAACCCTTGTTAGCCGTAAAAATGAAATTAAATTGTTGAAACATTGCTGCTCAATAACTCGTTTGAACGACTTGATACTCATTTGATTGACTTGATACTCATTTGATTGACTTAATAATTCGGTTGAACGATATTTACTCATTTGAACTACTTATAAACTCTTTTTAACGACTTATTAACTCGTTTGAACGACTTAACTCTTTTGCAGAAAAGAGAGTATCCGACGAATCATACCAGCTTGAGTTGCCTAATATTCTCTCTCGCTAACCAATTGTTTGCACTTTTGATGGGGTATTCATTGTGCTGCCTGTGTGTCTTAACATACATGTTGCAGTGGACGACATTTGCATAACATGAACTCAGATCAAAGTAAGTGAGGGTATAACCCGTATAGGTCTTAAAAATCTAAACTCACCAAGTTAGAAGCCGACTTTCATACTTACCATGTCGGATCTCTTTCAAATATTTAGTTATACATCAATCGTAATTGTACAACTCGCTGCATAACCGCTGCAAACTTAGGATTTATCATCTCTTCATTCTATGAATTTTGGAATAAAGAAACAAGTGTCGAATCTTAGGTATTTAAACTTGGAAATCATTAAATCAGTCAGTAAGCGCATTGCGGACCTATTTCATTTCTCTTTCTGGAATCAAAGATGAATGAACAAACTGATTACCTTCGTCAAGACCGGGAAATCCCGTGCACCTCCCTATTATTATCTGAATGATAATACAAATGTCGTGCAGCTCGTGGAATGGGACGATTTATGCTTCGTGTTAACACTATTGGTTTTGAACAAAAATGTGTATTCGCAAGAACTGACTAATGTAGATCACATAAATGATTAGATTAAAAGGTTTGTGTCTATCGACAAAGGTCGAGCTGAAGTACCTTAACTATTTATCATGTCCTTAAACAATAGATAAAACAACAGAAGATATAGATCAGAATGTATTGAATGAGTTACAGCTACACCATCCATAAACCGGCGTTTGTTAAAGTAGATTGGTGCTGTCCAGCTGAACGCTATAGTCTCAAAATAATGACCACGAATATGTTTACGTTATTGTTTCTTGGAATCTTTATTAGTTGCAAAGCAGACTATCCGTTTAGGAATATATCTTTACCCTGGAATGACCGGGTAGATGATCTGGTTCAAAGGCTTACCTTACAAGAGATTGTTCCACAGATGGCTAATTCTATGCCTGCGCCGGGTATTCCACGACTCGCTATAAATCCTTACGACTGGGACACCGAGTGTTTAAGAGGGGATGTGGGCGCTGGAGACGCCACTTCCTTTCCGCAGTCAATAGGATTAGCTGCATCCTTCAGGTGAGTTGTATAATGGGAAAGGTCAAATAGCTCAATAGGAGCAGGGATTATAATTGCAGATGATCTGCCTTTTCCAACAGGTACCTCGAACATTTCAGAAAGAGTGGGTAGTTTACGGTGAATCTCACAACCACAAAGCCTGTAGTAAAGCATTGTGTGGCACGTACATTGTCAAGATACATACGATATACTTAAGCCACGCTGGCTTCGTATTTCTAAGTCTTAGTACCATGTGCAATGCGAAATACTGAGCAGAAGAGTTCTTGTCGAGTTGACTCTTCCCTGTACAGGACACGGATCAAACAAATTATTTGCAGAAAATATCTAAAGCTTCCTGGAAACAATGAAACTCTTCCACGACATCGGTCACAGCCCCACACTTGAAGTCCTTTTGCCAAAATTACATACGGTCAATTCAATGCGCTCATCTGCACAAGCTGTACATGTACAAATTAGTTGCATTAGAAATCCGTGCATATTGCGCGAAGACTATGTATGCAAGCTCAACTTGTAAATAAACCGTTGAAAGAAGTAAGTCATGCTTAATTTTGTGTGAAAGTCTTAAATTTCCTTTTTTCAGCCCGGCTTTAATTTACACCATTGGACAGACAACAGGAGTAGAAGTTCGAGCTAAGAATAATAACTTCACAAAAGCAGGGATATTTGACAGACACACAGGATTAAGCTGTTTCAGTCCAGTAATCAACATCATGCGGCATCCATTGTGGGGCAGAAATCAGGTGAGGCTGATATCTGTAAAGGCAACCAGTCGACCAAGCGATTGGGGAAGCCCGGTATTTTAGGCCGTCATTTCGCCGTTGACGATCGATGCTGGGCGTAGGCAATGACGCCATCTCATGTAACTTCACATCTTTTCTCCAATCCGCATCTTTACAACCATGATGGTATATATCCAAGACGAGACACTTAACCTCTATATCAACATTGTACAATCAAACATTTAACACCTATGCTTTCTTGCTGTTTCTGATATACATACAATGATATATTTCTAAAAAGAGGATGCCCATGTATGCCTAATCACCCCTTTTAACTGAACTCATTTTTTAGGAAACTTATGGGGAGGACCCGTTTATGAATGGTCTGTATGCGCAACATTTTGTGACTGGTCTCCAAGGTGATCACCCGCGTTACGTCAGAGCCAGTGCCGGATGTAAACATTTTGATGTTCATGGCGGGCCTGATAACATCCCAGTCTCAAGAGGGTCGTTCGACGTTAAGGTATGCAATTTATTTAATGTTTCATCTGCAAATTTTAAAAGACAATTTAGAAAACATTGTGCGTTGTAAAATTCACATTGCCACCAATAGATAGTCATACAACGCATTGTCAATTTTACCCTATTATTACACAATGTCACAGACAAGATAAGAATGAATATCAATTGATATTTTTCTAGTATTTCCGTATTTGCAACATTTTTTGTTATCATTTTTAAATGCTTCGAAATAAAGTAGCGATCTGACTGGACTCATTTGACTTCGTTTATAGGTTTCTACTCGGGATTGGAGATTAACGTTTCTTCCAGCATTCCGGATGTGTAAAGAGGCCGGGACGTACAGTTTTATGTGCAGTTACAATGCGTATGTTTTAAGAACATCTGTTTATTTGCAGTATTTTAAGGTAAAGAAAAAATAGAATGTAGAGGTCAATATTGCCACCTTGCCACACAAAAAGTTGATTAGCTGCTTAAGAAACAACCACAGGAATCAACCAGTCGCATCAAGTACTCTATAAGAATACCAGTGTAGTATACATTTTTGCTTGAATACTTTTTTCCAGTTGGTTGTATATGTAAATGACATGTAAATGCAGCATAATACACCAGTGTTGCCATATCCTTTCAGAATAAACGGTGTACCAGCGTGTGCTAACTGGGAGCTATTGACTGATGTATTACGTAATGAGTGGGGCTTCACAGGGTATGTGGTCAGTGATCAGGGTGCTATAGAAGGAGTACAGAGTCGTCATAATTACACAAAAACAAGTGTGGAGACGGTAGCAGCCTGTGTTAACGCTGGGTGCAATCTGGAATTGAGCAAAGAGGTGCAGGACACCTTCATGGATATGGGTATGTCAACTTGACTCTAAGTCTCCATGAACAATTCCCATCACAGTTTATAATTTGTGACTTGGTCGATTGTTTGTACCATTTCCAAACAAAACAGTTAGAAGAATACTGTATTTGAAAACAATATTGCAATCAAGATTTGAACTAGGTGGCCCAAATGCGATTTTTCAGAATAAACGGTGTACCAGCGTGTGCTAACTGGGAGCTATTGACTGATGTATTACGTAATGAGTGGGGCTTCACAGGGTATGTGGTCAGTGATCAGGGTGCTATAGAAGGAGTACAGAGTCGTCATAATTACACAAAAACAAGTGTGGAGACGGTAGCAGCCTGTGTTAACGCTGGGTGCAATCTGGAATTGAGCAAAGAGGTGCAGGACACCTTCATGGATATGGGTATGTCAACTTGACTCTAAGTCTCCATGAACAATTCCCATCACAGTTTATAATTTGTGACTTGGTCGATTGTTTGTACCATTTCCAAACAAAACAGTTAGAAGAATACTGTATTTGAAAACAATATTGCAATCAAGATTTGAACTAGGTGGCCCAAATGCGATTTTTCCACCCAGGTGATAATACTTTCCACCCCGGTGGAAAGTCATGTGAAATATAAAACCTTGTTCTAGGTTGACGCAGTCAGCTTTTCTTTACGCACATATAACGAAGTCACAAACCTCGTTTTTG
>JAVFBZ010165687.1:10479-31355 GCA_032466195.1 Katharina tunicata
CATTAAATCTCTCTCATCACATGACGTAATTTACAGGCCTTATTGTACGTTTGAGTTCTTTGGTGTTAATACAAGCACAGTTTTCTTCACCACGTTAACTTTACTTGACTGCTTTTCTAGCCATTGGCCTATATAGACTGATGCTTACGGAGTATACAATGTTATCAAACCGGTAGCTGACTACGCAAATATGGCAAATTAACTCTGTCGTAATTAGCTAGGATTGAGTGGAAACTGAATAACGGGAAACGAGATCTCAGATTTAAAAGAGCGCAACTTCCTCTAAAACAAAGCGGGCCTTTGTTCTAGGAGAAGCTATTAATCATGGTAGATTTAATGTCTTAAAATAACTTTGAATGTTTTAATAGTAGCACAAATAGCTTTAATCCACAACACCAAATGAATGGCAGTAATTGTGAGTTAATAGCTAAATACGACCTGCGTCGATTCCATATCATATTTCAGCTGACACGGTTGTTAGTCAAACGGACACGGATCTTGGTTGATAGTATACCAGCTGTGGGGCATTGGTATTAGGTTGGCTGTGAAGAAGTATTGAAACAAAAACAGTTTTTCAATACGACACTCGGTTTTTCTTAACGCTTGTCGCTTCCAGTCAGCAATATACGTTTAATTTTATAACACTTGGACAATTGCTACATCATGTTATTTCGTGATCGCCATAATTGCTATGGTGTATAGCACTGCCATGGATTCAATTTTATCTATCAAAACGCTTTTTATTGACAAAGAGAAGATTTTGTTGAGTGAATCACTTAATTGTCATCTGTTATGCCGTTTATTTAGACTTCAATTCGGGAGGAAATTAATTTAAAAAAATATTTTAAAGCGATCATTCAAACACGCCATTTCAACTGAACTGTAAAGTTAAATATATGGTGGACTTTAATGCTACATTTGTAGAAGTTGTCGTTGAAATGATGGTTAGTAGTACTTTGTTGACCATTATATAACTTTATTCTGTACATCTGTGCAGTTTCTGTTTTTCTAGGGTTAATGTTGAGTAATTTGTAGTATTTTATCTGCACGAAATAAATACAACATGGCACAAACAGCCCACAATACACATTTTATTTGCAGTAGTTCACTTGAAGTGGTTTTCAGTGGAAAAGACGCAATACCGAAATTTGTAACAACTTGGTATGGTCAGTAATTTGACTACGACTTTGTTGTTTGTTTTCTTTACTGACGAATAATGTTTGATCTAGGGGTAGTCAACAAATCAATATCGACCGAGTAACGAAAGTCTACTAAACTGTTGGGTCAATGCGTAATGTTAAGATCCTAATAATTAAAAATTATCGTGCACTTTGTGGGAATCAGCAATCAACTGTGTTATTGTTTGGAATTTCGCTTTCTCAATGAAGAAGTCATAAAAAGGATTATTATTGGCTTGTGCCTGAGAAAGGCGAAATGAATTTCATTTTCTGAAAAAAAATCAATAACCCCAGAAGGAATCAGTGACTAGCTCAATAGGAGTTTATCAAGGTCATGACAAACGAGGTCTTCGCTCTTAATACAAAACCCGTTACTGTAATCTGAGGAAATAATGAAGCATAATAATAGGTGTACAACGGAAGAATCACCCCCGCACACCAAAAAATCCCTCGCTCAACAAAAAAGAAATATGTGAAAAACACACAGACCCCAACTCATACAAATACACGTTTCTTGTTTTACTTAAAACTAGTTTATCAAGTCGCTCTGAAATATTTTAATGATAGCCAACTAAGCGCATACTACGTTACACTATAATCTGCTTTCATACAAGGTAAAGGAAAAAGTAGAAGGGAATAAAGAAATTTGAGAAAGCGATTCATTATTGAAAGGAGACAACAAATGTGGTATTAACTGCGATAGCTAGTTCCCAGCAATATAGCTAACTAGGCCCACCTAGGTTAAATGCGAGCTCAACTTGGCATGTTGAATAATGTAACCAACTTTCAGTTCGTTATTCAGATTCAATCACCACCATGTGGAGTTACCTTAAAGCATGCTTTCCTCGTCATATCCCATCATATCTATAACACGGTACATTCATAGAAAAAAATATTAGTGTTTAATCCTTTACGCTTCGCCTATGTTGTGTTCGCAAATCGGAATCTTCTACACCAACAGCCATAAATCGAATTGTCTTTGAAGAGCTAAGAATGGGGCAGTACCAGCCTTACCACATGTCATCAAGCGTTTTTTTTTAGTTAAGATACATTTTGTTTATCGTAGGTACATTGGACCATCCTGATGAAACTCGTAACGTGTGGACAGCAAGAAGTCTATTGGTGATAGCCCTTAGCCCACCTTACAATCCAAACTATGGTCTCTTTCACGAAGAAGTTAACAACTTCAACGAACTGGCGCCGTTTAAGTTTCCAAACCCATTTAAAAAACCCAAAAAGGTATTTGGTAATTTTGTTATTCTATATTAAAAATAAGGAAGAGTACTCATATGTCTAGTATTATCATCATATTTAGCAATGGTTTGCTTTAAACTTAGTCAATGACAGTTAAACACTTCGATAAATATTGAAACCACCTAATGCCTTTTGCGTTGATTCTACCAATATATTCATCAAATCGCTTGTATGGTTAATTTGCAGATCACAGTATATGCTGCATACTTGTACGACGCTGTTTATTTGTATGTTCGTGCCTTGGAAGACGTTTTACGGGCAGGAGGAAACGAAACTAATGGGACAGCTATTGTTAATAATATAAGAGGGAGAAGTTACACAAGTTCGTGCACATACTTTTTACCTTACGTTTTTCTTTATATCTGTCTTCGTGTAATTAAAGTTCAACACGAACACTTCTCTGAGGTCTAAAACCCCTTAAATAACGCATTTGTTTTTTGACCTATTAAAACAGTAAGAAAATAGTGACAAAACACAGTATATGTTGAGTCCGGAGCAGCAAATTTTCTTGACCTTGGATCCAATACAAGTATGTTGTTATTCCACGTTGTAAGGGCATCAAGTCTGCGATAATAGTAGATCATATGTATTTCCGCAGTTGATCTGGTGAACTCTCCGAGCAATCTCAATCAGAGGAGTGGAAAACAGACAATAAGAATATATGAACACATAGTATATAATGGTGTGTTTTATTATCCGCGTACATGTAGGTATCCAGGGCTTCTTGGTACATATCGATGAGAATGGAGATGCAGAGGGGAATTATACGGTTCTGTCTCAATTATCAGATCCCAATGGTCTCATGGACTACGCAATGAAACCTGTCGGCCATTTTGAAATTCAAGGCAAGGCATCTCTTCCGGTGAGTTAAATAATATTCCAATTGACCTCTTATAATAACACAATAGAGGGCACAGAAATCACCTAATAAGTAAATGCATCATACGTTACATACGTGAGTAATTGGTGAATTGACTGACGAAGCTATTACTCATTAGTTTGTTCAAAAGAATCGGAAGATCATATTCATCGTTCAAATGGAATAAATCAATTTGTTTTATACTCAAGTTCATTATAAGTGAATATTCGACAGGCTATTAGAAATTGGCGCACAGACATATTTGTTTTCTCAGGACACTTTGCGGTCTAATGCACCCGTTTTCTGTCAGATTATTCATGTGA
The DNA here is from genome assembly GCA_032466195.1 of Katharina tunicata. NCBI lineage: Eukaryota > Metazoa > Mollusca > Polyplacophora > Chitonida > Mopaliidae > Katharina > Katharina tunicata. The sequence continues at coordinate 14,094 of JAVFBZ010165687.1, forward strand.
AACTGTTTATTATTCTATCCCCAGAGGTTTGAATACTTTGGAGGCCGTACGATTGAGTGGGTTGATGGGATACCACTGGACGAACCATATTGTGGATATAGAGGCGAGAGATGTATTCCTCCAAAAAGTGAGCTCTTGTGTTGGCTCACATTATATCGGTTATAAGGCCCAAATCGGTTTACCATTTTATGACCTGTAGTGGTTTACATCTGGCCATTTGAACTGAGTGTCAGTCATCTCAAAAACGACTAAATAATAATAATAATAATAATAATAACTTTATTTCAGACTTGGAGTCCATATACAAACGTACATATAAAACACTATTCTTTATCTATTTCGATAGTAAGGACATTTGTGGGGATGTTGTTGAATAATAGTAGACTGAACAGTCTCGTGTTTAATTGATGAGAACTTGGCACACTTGTGCATGGGAGTAATAAAAAAAAAGATAATTACAATTGAATGATTGATTTGCTATAGTTCATGTCGTACAAACTCAAAGTACCAAAACTTTCACAAATTACAAGTCAATAGAGTCAGACAGTTTGTGTAAAGTTCCGTATACCTAGCTTCGTAAAAACTTTCAAGTCCAGCACTGATGTGTCCTTCCCCAAGTTGTATGACTTTCACAACCAGAATCGTTTATGGGTATTTCAATTCCATGTTAAAATTATTGGATTTTACTTGTTTTGCACATGCCGGCTTAGCCTGCAATGTTCACTGTGATATTGAGTTTGACCGTCCAGTTTTATTTTCTTGTGAAGTACGGTAATCAATGACGGTGGTACAAAATTGCTTGTTGTTGTCCCCCAACACCTGCATTTTGCATATTTGGTTTCAGCGTATGTTTTGGAGATAGCTTGTGGAGTGCTTGGTGGAATTGTATTAGTGGCTGCTATCATCGGCCTGGTTATATATAGGTGAGTTTATTCTGATGATATATCGGCTTGCGTTCCTTTAAATATTTTATTAGCACTTATTTATATTACCAGTAGAGTGTGAGGGTATGCCTAATTAGTTTCCTATACAAATTTAAGATCAGTTGACCAACAGATAATTCAACTGTGCCCTTTCGTCATGCTTTTCCCTTTTTTATTTTTACCATGTGCAATACATGTAAATATTATTAACGATTGTTACATTGCTACTTATGTTTTTTTCAGGAATTGGCGATATGAGCAAGAAATAGCTGGTCTGTTGTGGAAAATAGACGTAGACGCGTTACGTGGTACGGACAAGTCCGGTTCTCCTAAGCGTGCATTGTCAGGGAGTCGAGTATGTTAAATCGAATAACAAAACAATATTAATTAATGTATTCCATTTGTCATGAAGCTTTTTATTTATAATTTTTGATGATATAATTTTTTGACATAATTCGAGGACATTTTAGTTAGACTTTATTTGGTTAAATCTTTGCTAACAGTGTCATTTTCGCTTTACACATATGTAATGTTTGTATGTCTTCCAAAAATACATAACTCAAATAGAAAAATAAGATAAAAGGCATATTTGTGTAAAACAAAAATGAAGATATGACTATTGATACATTTCAGATGACCCTATGCAGCAACATGTCCAGTGAATCACGATTTTCATATACACAAGTCTACATCCGTACGGGATCCTATAAGGGTCAAATTGTTGCCCTTAAGATGTTTGAGAAGAAAAATTTAGATTTGACGAGAAATATGAAAAAGGAGATGAAATTGGTATGTTTGATTTTTTAGAAAGGATAACAGCTTACAGTTCAGATGCTAAGGCAAAAAAAGTTCCTTTTTCAAACGTATTAAAGTATCGATAAAACATCGATAAATTGTTAAACAAACATGTAGGTAAAGTCGTTTTCCTGATTTTGTTGTAGTTGATGCTCTTTTGCTAAGCAGAGCTTCTGCTCCGAGTGTATAACTTATTTTATTATATTCAAAGTTAAAAGATATAAATGTATACAGTACTGACAACAAAACTTGAATAAGTACGAGAATACGCTAATGACATATATATGCCGATTCATTACCTTAAGGGACGTGGAAACACATTTGTTCAAAACTTTTAAAAAACACGTGTATGCTTGTATTCCTTTGCATTGAGTGATCGGAATGATTAATGTAGAAAAGAAGTGTGTATTTGATGCAGTGCCTAGTTGCATTGTCAAAGACTTAAAGAAACATGTTCAGCAGCTATGAAACATTTGTGAAATTTCAGACGTTTTTTACCCAGCCGCTCAGAAATATTGAAATTAAAGATGTCAATGTAAGCAGATAACACGAACATAAAACAGTGATTCGAAGCATCGTCAGTCTTGTAGTTTGTAATCCCCTCGGTGTCTTCGAAACTTTTCCGTTCAATGTGAGAAGGAGAATGTTGAGATTTGGTTCGATGTTTGTTATTGTATTTAATCTTGAGTCAGTTTTAGTCCCTAGTTCACTGTGCTCTCATTGTTCAGATGCGGGACTTGAGGCATGACAATGTGAATACATTTATCGGAGCTTGTATTGATCCGCCATACTTCATCATCGTGACGGATTACTGTCACAAAGGAAGCCTCCAGGTAAACCAAATCATAGCCATTGCATTATGTAAAGATTAGTAATATTGATAATGGTTAAACGTATGCAAAATTTGTGAAAATGAATACGTATTAGGAGGGAAGTAAATAATCAGTTTGACAAAACACTGAAGACAATATTTCGTTACTGTTATTATAGGGTTTGACTAGACCGCGAACACCAGTTAGGCCCAATGATTAACTGATGCATTGTAAATATAACGAACGGGTTTCCACTGTAATTGTGTCGTTAACTTATCGAAGTCGGTGTTAACCTACAAGTATTACAAACGAATAGAAGAGACAACAGCCTTTCTATCGTGTTTCCATTGTAATCTCAAAGGCGAACACACCATATAAGTCCTAACCATTACAAACGGATAGTCGAGCTGCATTGCACAGTCAGGATAAGTCGAACAAAATATATGAAGATACGGTACAAAATACGTACTGTCAACCAGCTTTACTGTGAAACTTTAATATCTGGTATAATAAAGAAATAGTCAGCAATTTTAAAAATGAAACATGATTTATAAGAGTGATAGTTTTCATTTATTTTGGCACACACAGGACATTCTGGAAGACGAAGATATAAAGCTGGAAACGATGTTTATAGCTTCGCTTGTCAGGGATCTCATTCAGGTAAGAGTATTAGCCAAGTACAAATATAATGTTTCATACAAACTTTTAACATACAACAGTAGAAAAGCAGAATGTAAAAGTTGTTTTTGAAACATCTTCAAAAACTTCCATACCTTTTAGTTCATTGAATTACGTAAATTGCCGAATCGGCATTGCAAAGCAAACTGATGTTTTTACTTACAATGTAGCTGTTTTGCGAGGTATTTGTTTGCTGTTAACAGTGTATCATTGTTTAACGTGGTGCTATGTTAGGCTGTATATCGTTTTAGAACTAGCACTGACTCAATCAAGTACATGTACTAACACATGAGTGAGTACCATACTGTAACTATTCGTTATGTATTCCAAGTGTAATAAAATAGGATTCTAGTGCCAAGCATAACTGCTTTATTTCTCTTTCATACTTAATTCCAACATTTTTTCTCTATACACAATTTTATATGGACACTAGTAGGAAGTAAAATATTTGTCGTGGTTTTATGTCCTTGTGGTTATAATGTTGTGCCAAATTAGTCTGGTCAACATCTGATCACTGATATGCCTGTTTCCTGGAGGCCAAACATGGACTAATACTAGGACCTATGGTATGACTTACATTTTAGATGCCATCATCCTTCTAATTTGTTTCTGTTAACTTCCTTCAGGGCATGATATTCATACACGGTAGTGAGCTAGGCTATCACGGTAATTTAAAGAGCTCGAACTGTGTGGTGAACAGTCGATGGGCTCTGCGGATTACAGACTTCGGTCTCCTAGAACTCCGGGGAGCTGGTTACAGGAAAGAGGAAGAACATGCTTATTACAGAAGTAAGTCGAATCATTTTCTGAATAAAATTCTCAAAAAAGATTACTAACATATGCATAAAATACCGTGTTTGGGGAACCTAGTATATGCTAAAGCAAGAGTTTCCTTTGAGTGCATTTAGCAGTCGAAAATTGACATTCTATTATCTATTCTAAAAAACTCCCCTTATGACACTTGTTCTGTAGACATTAAATGGTTGAGGAAACATGGAGTTCTTTTATGTGATTTTTAGCGCATTTCACTGGCATACAGTGATACAAATAAGATAATAATTGAATGCAATCGAACTGAACACACGACGGCTACACTTCCAAATAGGGCATTTTGGGAGAGGAGTAGAATGCGACCCAATGTCAATCTCTTTGACAGCAATTTAAAGGGCTGGATTAAATGTTCGTGTTTTAAGTTTATTTTTCTCCGAATTCTACAAACGTATGCATCAAATATCAAAGTATTTGGAGTACAAATGTACGATTGTTTACCCTTAATTTAGAAACGCTGTTGAAGCTTTAAGCTAATAAATTGCAGCATTTGTGTTTATTGACAGACCTGTTTTGGCGATCGCCTGAATTACTTCGCGAAAACTCAACAAAGGGAACAAAAGAGGCTGATGTATATTCATTTGGTATTATACTACACGAGATATTGGGACGAAAGGGTCCATTTGGTTGTACGGAACTACAACCTAAAGGTGCGTCTTGGTAGCTTATGTTGTCCCATTTATAAAACCCTCTTCAGACTTAGTTACCCAGACCCGTCTTTTGGTAATCGAAAGGCTAATGGTCTTGACTAGTAATATTGACTGAATACAGAAAAATGGTGTTTGATGAGATACTGTTACCATAAGTGGCTACATGACGAAACAGTTGGTTCAGATTTCATTTTGATGATGATAGGAGAGAGATCTGAACTGATAACAATTTCTGTAAACCGGAAAAACCAAAGCCTTATACCAGTAGTTCGATCAGATAATTGTTGGCAAAAGGTTCAATGCAAGATCTATGGGCACATACATGTATGTGTCATAACGTTAGTTTGATACAGAACAAAGAACAGCTTATAAAACATGTGAAGTGTCAAATAAAATTAAAAAAATCTGTCAGCGTGTGGATAAATTTTGTTAATGTCACATCGCGGAAAGGGATTGAGGGATTGACCTTCTGAAAATATGAAGTAGCCACGTTCCTGGCACAAGTACATGACTGTTCAGAAAGTAAACGAAGATGAAAGATGTCTTCATGGCCGCGTACCAGTAAGCCAAATGAGAAGAAAAAAACCAGCTACTGTAACAGCCAAGTGCTAACATACATCCAGTGGCTTAGAAAAAGTGAATTCTGTTAACATGTGCACAATAGGTAAAACGCATGCATCGAAGACAATGAAGAATAGTACTAGTTATAATAGTGGGTACTTTTTTGTCAATAAATTTATTTAAATTGCAGACGAAAACGTCATATATACAGTCTGCAGTGTTTGGCCTTTTCAGTATTTAGAAAAAAAGACACACACGATGATCAATCTGTCGGGCCAAACGCGTAAGTGAAACTGTCACAAAAGATACCAATATTATCAATGTGGCTGAAGTAGTTAGGTAGTGTATAATGTCTCAGCATTGAAACAAGAAATGATTTCAAAACAAGTGACCAAACAAAGCTGATTGTTTTTCTTCAGAGATAATAGAGCGTGTGATGTCGAGACAAGAAGAGCCATTACGTCCCGACATCACCATTCTGAGTTGTGACGACTACATTGTGTCTTGTATGAAACGATGCTGGGACGAGAGCCCGTCATTTCGACCGGATTTCAATGAAGTTTGGAACAATTTAAAACAGCTGAGATCTGGCATGTAAGTGTTGTTTTATTTTTAACCTTGCCTGTTAACAAGATACGTACAGGAAAAAAAAATATCTAGTAGATGTTTTGCGAAATAGTTAAGCTACTGAATCGACAACAGTTTTCTCTGCACGCGTGGAATTACATTTGCCAAATTTAAAAATGTGTTTATGAAAGTGTTGTTTTGGACCTCCAGTGTCAGCAGTTTTTAAGATTGATCTGTTTTAATTCTACAGGAAGCGGAATATTGTGGATAATATGGTGGCTATTATGGAAAAGTATCAAAGTAATTTGGAGGCGTTGGTTGAGGAGAGGACAGATCAACTTAATTCGGAAAAGAAGAAGACAGAAGAGCTGCTGTATAGAATGCTTCCAAGGTAAATTTGGTTAACCTAGAATATTTGGATAGTGGGCTGGTTTACATTCCGTTCGTAGTACGTCCATCTCGTTTTAAGCACGTTGTCACTCCGTCTAATTGCAGGACGGGGACAATTTTGAACAGGCTCAAAGTTCTAGAGCACCGTTCCCGTCTAAGCCAGTCCGAGCCCGTCCATGAAGTTCTTAAACAGATCGTAAACAGTTGCTGCTACGTTCACTCCGTTCGCACACACTTTGAGCCCGTTTGGCAACATTTTCCAGAACGAGTGAGACCTAGTTTGGTGTGATGGGGGCTTTATAGACATTATTTGGCCAAAGTTTCACATTCTACCCCGACCACAAACCGTTTTACGATTGTCTAAGACGGGTAGGGCGTTTTTGAACTAGTTAGGTGTGATGGAGGCTTAACAGCACTGTTGTCGGTTTCCATAACCCAGTTAGGAAATATCAATTTATTTGGCATATTTAAAATCTGTTATCATATTCTGTGTGGGCATGTTTCATGCCGAACCTAGTTTACAAAAGTTACAACACTAAACGGACAGACACAGAATACTGTTCAAACCATTGTTTTCCTTCACCAGGTCTGTTGCAGTGAAGCTTAGATCTGGCGAACCTGTCGTTCCGGAAACCTTTGAGTCTGTTACTATATACTTCAGTGATATTTGTGGTTTTACCTCCCTGTCGGCTTCAAGTACTCCAATGGAGGTTAGTGCACGTGTCTTGAACAACAAGTCCTAAAATAAGGTTCATAATGTAATAGTTAAGCTGGTAGTTGTATAATGAAAGACAATGATAGCTGTATCTTGAAAAGAGCATATAGATATGAAGAAAACTTCAAGTTTTGTTATATGAAAGCAATTAACTATCAAATTAACGGCTACAAAAAAGTTCATAAAACACATGGTTCGAATGACTGTTTGGCCGTATCCCTCTTTTGCCTGTCACTACAAATATAACGTGTATTGATCGGTGATCTAATTGTAGAATTGTAATCCATCTAGGATATATTAATCTTCCATAATATAGATAAGCGCCATGTTTTTCTTAACTATTAAGGTGGTGAATTTGTTGAACGATTTGTACACCTTATTTGACGGAATTATCAGCAATTACGATGTCTACAAAGTGGAGACAATAGGAGATGCTTACATGGTGGTCAGTGGTCTGCCCATACGGAATGCAAACCGGCATGCGGGGGAAATAGCTTCTATGTCACTTCGTCTGCTGAGTGCTATCAAGACTTTCAAAATGAGCCATCGTCCAGACAAAACTTTAGAACTCCGGATAGGAATTCACACGGGTAATAACATGGATAACAGTCATTGCCTTATAATTTATTAAAATTAGCGGTTAAATGAAACATAGTAAACTTTGGTTCTGTTCTTCAGTCTCGGAGCAAAGGACGTTTCCACCTTAAAATTAGTTCCTTTTATTCGTGCTGTTAACATGCTGTAAAGTCACCCTGACCTGTATTACCGTATCACCAGGAGGTGTATTTCTTTCAGATAGAGATCGCTGCGCCGCACCAGCTATTCCTCTCTGCTAAAAAGATAATGTTAGAAATTAAAACTAATTATATCATCTTTATTGTGAACCGCAAACGAAGTTGTGGGGAACACTGAAGTCAATATGTCCATCCTCGTCCATTGCCCGTCCGTCTGTGTTTAGTTTCGGATGTTAGACCAACATGATTGTATGTCTCAATTCGGGTCATTAGTCAGCCTAACTGTAGCGGACAAATGGGTAGAACCCAGAAAACCCACGATCTTTTGCTGGTATCTTGCAGGCCATATCACATACAGTCCGGAGGATTGCTTGAGACGGACCTGTGGCTCAAAAGCATACAGCTACAAGTGTGCGCTCTAGATTACTGCACCAAAAGCCATATCTTGTTAACATCTTGAAGGAATTATATAATGCATTTAATGATTTGTAAAGATAAGATACGAATGCATTGAAACCAGCACACAAGGCCGTGACACCCAATGTCGAGGTCATACATTTCGAAAGTGAGAATATAGGTGTAATTCATTCACATGTGTCTATTCTGGTCTATATATTACAGACTTCTTTAAGGATTTCCATAATCTTTTGCATGATTGCCTCCAATGATCTGCGTGTTGCAAACAAAACACCAAGTCGTGTCCCCGGTGTCAAGGTCATTGATGTTAAATGTGTTAATATTGGTGTTAAACCATTTACATGTGTCTGTTCTGGGGTATGTCTTATAAACAGCTTAAAGATTTCAATAATACTTGATTGCTACTCATGGGTAAAGAATGGGAATTCATTGAAATGTGTCTGTACCGAGCTATTACTGGTACATCGTCCATGTTTTAATATATTTAAAACGCAATTACATGTGTCGGTTCTGGGCAATACCTTCTCAATGGGTTTTTACTCCTCAGCATTTGGCTAAGGAGTATTGCTATCGTCGTCGTCTGTGTCGAGACTGGATGTGCCACTTTGCTGTTTCGTTTCCAAGCCATATCTCTGTAACTAACGTAGGGCATTTGATGAAACTTGCATGCTGTAACCACCGTATACTGAAGTTGTGCCCCTGTGAGTTTCATGTTTGGAGGAAATTTAGTTTTATTTAAAAATGATAAAGTTGTCTCTGGATACCATATATGGCTAATGTATTCCGAAGACTTTCTGAATATTCAGCAGCAGAAATACTTTATTTCATTGGATAAGTATACGTTTGGGAGTGTGACTACTCTGACTGGGGCCTTGATTGGTCAACAGCTAAGCAAATTACGCCCAGGGGCGGGTTGTATCGAGATGCATAGGATTGGTCAAAAGCTACAGCCGAAACACGAAAGGCCATTCTCGTCCCCCGCGAGTTTCTATTATGAAATAACTCACTCGGGTAGACACGGCTCCCGCGTATTCGTCCTGAAATTGTGTACTAGGTGCACTATACATGTTTTCCAGTCTTTATGTATTCTCCCATCCTTATATTTCCGTACAAGCTTCGCTGTATATTCCCCGACATTTCCTTATTCTGAAGTAACGCTAAAAACCTAACCCAACTTGTAAATGGAAGTACTGTAGAGTATTTACCTCAATTACATCACTTTATATCACGACCGACCCGCATTATATATTTTACAAACTTAATTATTATTTTAATACGGTATATCGCACATTCTCGAGGTTGATATTTTCTGAAAGCTTATACTTATAATTTGTTTCAGTCGATTTTTGGCCGAAATTCTACTTTTAAATTCAAGTCATCTTGTTACAATGCTACACCAACTTTCATTATGAAAATAAGCTGAGATCGTCTCTCCGGCCTTCCTTATTGTCAGAGCCTAGGCGGCCCCTGGACCCTCGCCCTATTGACTGGGATACCCGCATAGATTTTACAAACATTATTATTATTTTAGTTCCATATATCACACATTCTCGAGGAAGATATTTTCTGAAAGCTTATACTTTGGGTCATACATACAAATATAGAAAACCCGGTTTAATTCGTTTCAGTAGACTTTTGGCCGAAATTCTGCGGTATAGCACCTTTAAATTCAAGTCATCTTGTTACAGTTCTACACCAAATTTCATTATGAAAATAATCTGAGATCGTCTCTCCGGCCTTCCTCATTTTCAGAGCATCCGGGGCCTGGGCGGCCCCTGGACCCTCGACATATTGGCTAGAGTAATCGAGCCCCCCCTTTCACAAAATCCTGTATCCGCCACTGGTCTGTATCTCTAAATTTTAGGACAATCCTATTTTTATCTACAAATGCATACTGTTATAGAAAGATATAAACGTTTTTCATATTGTTGTGTCAACTCTATAGTTTTAATTCACGCGTGGATTGGGGTTCAGAATTGCAGTTGTTGTCTTTAGATCACCCAGTTATCTTGGTGCACATGTCACATGTCAAAACGCTCGAGTTTCCGAACTGGTAAGATTCCTCAACTATATACTCCGGTTGGGCACAGTACCTCGAAGTAGGTATATATTCGGCCTCGTTATAGGTAGGGGCCTACACTCCATACCTCGTTCGAGGCACACAGCTTTATAAAAACTAATTAAATCATTTTAAAACTGTTGACATTGCTTTGTTCAAATCATGGCATTGCAGCAACAACATATAGTGAGGGTGCTTTTCAAATTCCGAGAGTTTTTTTCATCTACCCGCCACCGTTTTTTTGCGCTGAACTGAATAAAATAATACATCTTTATCAATATGAAACCATTCCAAAACAACTCTCCAATCATCAACTTGTACATGTAGAACCTAGTGTTGTAACCAGTACTGTGCTAGATCTCTCTGGCTTTAAAACTTATTTAGGCTGAGGAGTGCTGCAGTTTCACTGCCCCCTCATGTTTAAAATTAAACTTCGCATGATGATTGCATATGCATATGTGTTTCACAAACATCACTTAAGGTTGTGATTCAAAGGACACTTCAATACATCTGTTAATAATTGATTTTTTTTTGTTATCTGGCTTTATCTTTTCATCTTTGAATTGCCGTTTTATAATGCTAAACATGACTGTTATATGTGTCATAATGGTGTATCATATATTCTTCTGTGTCTTGACCCAAGGTCAAGGTCATACATCTCCATCATAAATGTACTACGAACGTGCAGGGTAGGCCAGTGAGCCCCAAACCTACTGAGCACTTTTTTAACAAGACCACATCAAAGTTGATAAAGGAATAATTTAATCACTTTTTTTTTCTTAGGACCGTGCGTAGCTGGTGTGGTAGGTCGGACTATGCCCAGATATTGTCTTTTCGGGGATACCGTTAACACAGCTTCAAGAATGGAATCAAACGGAGAGGGTAAGTTATCAAACGTCGACATGTTGAGCTTACCTCTAATAACTGCTAGGTTTTTCTCTCACTCGTAACGAATTACGTCTTGCATATTTATAAACACATAGTATTCATGTTTGCGTGTGACTGTTACGAGACAAGGTAATACTATCAATTTACATTTCAATTCTTAACAGTCAGTGCTCGGGACGTAGACGTGTATTCTTCAAACAAATTGTCGTGATTATTAACTATCATTTGATGATTTAACTTCAAACAAATATGTTTCTTTGCCGGAAAGATATAATTCTTTGTAACGAAAGTTTCATTTTGTTTAGCTCTGAAGATACACTGCAGCGGCCAATGTGAAGCTCTGCTCAGCACACTTACCGGGTATAAGCTTGAATCTAGAGGATATGTGGCGATGAAGGTAATCAATAAACTTAGCATTGCTTAGATTTAAAGACTTATAGATAACTTTTAAACTATATAGTTTAAGCTCAATGGCCTTTGAGAACTCAGCTATGTGTCAATAACTAACTTTTCATTCTGTATCGTTAAAACCACATTGTCCAACCGACAGAAAGAGACAATGTGGCTTGGAAATGCGAACACCATTCACAATAACTACAGTAAAATTTAAAACGGCAATGAACTGATTTTGATTCCTATTACAGGGAAAAGGAGAGTTGTTAACGTATTGGCTGGTGGATGAGGACCCATCCGTTCGACAGGAGAGAATCACTTCTATACAAACAAGCACTGATGTGGCTGAAGTCACCTTACCACAGGGTGAACGAAAACTCGAGTCTCAAACTAAAATGCCATTCCAAAGGTTATCCGGAAAGCGGGTAGCCAAAGTAGACTCTTTCAAATCCAAGACTGACAGTAATTCCAGCTCCCTTACAGAGGGGCCAAGGAGATACAATATAATCAGGGATAATGAAAATAATGTACTTTCTACACCACTTTCTATTTGTCGATCCACAGCTACTTCCACACCGGAAATGTCCGAACGAAAACAGCCGGTTCTTGTCGGCTCCCATCGAAATCCAATGTTTCTTGGCTCGCTCGATCCGGACAGAAGTCAAGTGGCACACGAAACAGTTAGTGCTTCAATAGACATTTATCCTTCAGAGGAAAGACAGTCATTACTGACAAGTGATATATGGACTAAGAAATTGCCGACATTCAGACCTAAATTCAGGGTTCAAAATGGATCTTGCGGGCCCGACATTGAGCTATGCACTATGTGTTCCAGTAAACATTGTTCCTGTTCAAGACCAGATCATTTGACAAATGTTTGATCACATTTCATCTACAGTCTTTTTTATATATACTTATAAAATAAGTAATAAGTTTTCTTTCTCTACATTTATAAATATAAATAAAGTAATATACATTAGTTCATCGCCACAATTGGTCAACACCTATCGATATGGTGGTATGTGATAGCCTGTATGTATAAGTTTCTAAGGGGAGAGCGACAGTCGTTTCGAGACGTTTTTGTTTCAATAAAATGATACACACATTTTTGGCCGGGACGTGATTTCCAATCAGGACTATAATAGTCGTTTTTCTTTTTACAGTTCCAACCTCAATATGAACTACCTTATCCCAGCACGGGACGGTTAGTTAATTATTTCTTTTTAAAACGTGGCATCGGCTTTAATCACGTGGACTCATATATAACCAAAACATGTATAGATAGAATTACGAATACTGTTTGGAATTTGTACCTCTTCGTAGACAGGAAACTAAGCGTTTCTTATAAAATCAAATGTCAATTAAACGATAGTCTGTCTCTATGATTCATCTGGTCATAATACCAATACTGAGAACGAGCCACTTTGGCTGAACTCTGCCATGTGTGTAGGCGTATTGATTAGTCGGTGAAATTTGAAAAAAATATGACTCCTTATTGCCTTAATACTCAATTGTTTTCTTGAAAACAGTACTCCGTGGCCCATGCCAATACTTTTTAAATATTGTTTGCATCCGTGATAAGACAATGTTGTCTTCAATCTGTTATTTTTATATTAATATATTTAAACTTTTGGTATTGTTTCCAAAGTTCATTTGAAAATAAAATAAATATGCGTTTGTATTCAATTAAACAGTTACTCTAACTATTCTTGTATAAGATAAAGAAAGATTCACGAACAAACATCAACAGTAGCTCTAAAATTTAATTTAGTTAAAGGTCCGATTTTAGAACAAAGGCCATGATAATACCGTCAAGGAAGAATTGATGGGCAATAAGCCGATGTTTGAAGTCTTTAACTCAGGGACATTTGTTAACATCAAGTATTTTGATTTTGCTGTCATCTACGTCTACATGTACCGTTACGTATGGGAGATTGAAATAACAAAAATCTGTTTATAGAGCTTCGTTTATTACGCGGTTTTATCAAAGCCTTTGCATTGAAGGAAACGGTTTCTCGAAACTGGAAACTGAATATCGATGGTCTTCCAAAAATATATATTTCTTTCATCGTTGCAAGACAACGGCTATTTGATGTAAATATATCTGTGATGTTGTTATCTGTGATGTTGTTATCTGCGATGAGTAGGGGTGAAGGGAAGGTCGATTCATTGTGTTTTTTTCTTCCTGATATATTTTATATTTAACAGTGTGGATTAATGTTTTGGCGATCAGTAGTACTCGACAGCAAAGTCTTCATCATAGAAATGGTCTCCAGGATTGAATTATGACGGACAGAAATGTTAGATCTTAAAAGCAATTTCTGTATATGTCTTGTCCTGACAATAAAACTATGACGATAAACTGTGACTAGAAACGAAAAAATTACGTCTGGAAACGATAAAGTAACTTTATCGTTTTAACACAAGACAAAGAAAGACGCTCCGAGATCATGGAATTCATTAACAATTTTTCCGTAAGTACCAGTTATTGATCTGTTAAATAGGTTTTTTGTGGCTGAATTTTATGCCAGCCTTAAACAATGAAAGGTATGTAATTGCTTAAGTGTTGTGCATATATCACCAAGCAACAAACCGGTTTAAAAAGATACTACGTGCGGCCATCGTGGTCACTGAAGACCATTGAACATGGATTTCTTGTGGCTGTCCACAATGCCTGTAAGTCACGTCACGTGATGCAAGAGTTTTCACTAGATTCATTCTAGCTTCAGGTACAAGCTAATTTTTTTTTAAATTATTGCTTATAACATAAAACGAAGAATTAAAGATATGACAATTATCACGTCCAGTCCTATGACTACACCTAACGCAGCAGAAAAATATCCTTCAGAGAGACTGTTATTTAAAACGTACCGCCAGAGTTGTTAGGGTGTACCCGGAAGTTAAGCACAAGAGAGCGAGACTAACATAACCTATAACCTAAACTGTGGTCTTATGGTGAGGTCAGCTTGGTTTAGTAACAGTACTTCGCTCTTACACAATACATTATTTCGCCTAACATTGTTAACAAAAAGTGCATTGTAGATATTATAGCAGCTTTCAAGTATCCAATATGTTAGACGAATCCATGGGCCGAATTAAGCTTTTGGGTAGGCCCGGAAACAGTTTTTTTGTAGAGGACCCTCTCGGAACATTGATTCAAGTGGAAACCAACAGGCAAATTTTAAGATTAAGCCTTTAAACTAAAAGAGCATTGTACTGAATAATCGAAGTTCATATGTACACACATGTTTATACGTTACAATGGTATATTTTTGGGGCATTTATTTTCTTCAATTTGTTGACGAATTTGTATTCGAAACAATGGTTGAACATATCCATATAAAGCCAATCCCGGTGGAGGCAAGCAAAAGTTGCTTTCTCTGCATCTAAAACTATATAAAGCCTAGCATATGTGGCGACTGTCGGCAATTGTCTGCGGCTCATTAGCTGCAGATTTTCTTCAATGAGTCTCGACTAATCGGTGGAATACCTTGGTCCTCATACGCAGGCGAGTATAACATGTTTTACTTTGCTAATTGCTTCAATATGCGCGCATCTGCGACTGATCAGAGGTATTTGTCACAGATAGGGAGATCTTTAAACTGAAGAACATGTACAACTCGAATTGGAGTGCATGAGCGTTGGAATGATAATTTCATGTCAGATATGGAATGTGTGTCTTTTGTTGATGCGTTTATCCACGAATGTTTACCTACGAAAAGAGCTGAATAGGAAACACTATCGGGTTTGCATATTGTTAGAAAGTACCACGGCTTCAATGGTTCGTATATATACAGACTAGTCACACATCGCAGATGATCGAAAGGATGACAAATGTTCTGTTTTAGTTAGAATATAGATTGACCTACAAGAGAAAGAAACACCAAGTCTGCAGTTTTCCGTTTCGTCGACCTGACAGTCACCCTTGTTGTACCATGGAAGTAAAGCAGAAGGAATAACAGCTTCGCCACTTCAAAGTTTACAACGTACGCTAACGACGCCATGGGGGCCAAGATATTTACAGGTGTGCACCGAGCTGTGACCAAAGTCCAGTTCGAGTTAAAACTTGATATACGCATACACACAGACAATAGGTCAATCGTTTACACGCGCACATGTAGTAAAAGGCATTGGCTATTACAAAAAAGCAAAACCAATGCTTTTGTTTTATTAATTTCTTCGGATACGCTTACTCGGTAAGGAAAACAAAACTGCTCTTCTTAAAACACATTAAATTCTATGACATTCAATTTCCTCAAAGAGCGTGGAAGCGCGGAAAGTAGTGAAATCCCACCTTGAAAATGACAAAATTTCAAGTTTTAGCAATTTTGCCCATATTATTAAGTAGAGAAATTTACATTTTTCAAATTGTTGGGTTTTCTCAAACCAGACAATCTGTGCGCATGTTGCTTGTTGAACATGATGGAAGATATCGATAAGACACAATACGCAAACTTTGGAAAATTAGTCTTATGCGGAAATGTGCGAAAATCGACAAAAACTGCTGGAATTAGTTTCACTTCCGTAAAGATTGGAACTCACAGATTATGTTTCCCTGAATGCGCATATAGCACAGATCAGCTGTTTTGTGCATAACCTGTGCGCATATTGGATGTCCCACTTTCGGTTACATGACTTAGGCGGCAGCTGGAATAAGACCCCTATTACAACTTCCGTTTTGTAAGGGGTCGAATATAGTTCTTAAAATAAAACGTGCATTTTCTTCTTTATTTTTTCTCTCCTGTTGCAAATTGATTATTGGTGGACTTTTTGGTATTGATATGCAGCATTTGAGTGGAGGTTTGTGGTCAGTGTGATATTAAAGCCTAAATAGGTCCCATTTGGTGTATGGAGACGCAGGGCTGTCAGACCGTAACTTCCGGTTACATGACTTAGGCGGCAGGCAGCTCGCTCTCTGAGCTGGCCGGCGGTAGCATACATAGTACATCAAAGGCTGAGGCGTTGGGGTTCAGTTCTATTCAGCTTTTGAATAGCGATATATTCCACCTGTCTGCCCTGGTTGGCATTGGGAACTGTTATTCCGTCTGCTTTACTTCCATGGTTGTACATCGTTTTACTTTACAGGAGAACAGAGCACTACTGTAACGACACTGATCGTGTGCCTGATCTGTCGTCAGCAGAAATCTGCTGGATATGCATTTTGTGAATATGGCTTTGAAGTCAAGTGAAAGTTACAAAATATAAGGATAGCTTAATCCAGGTTTGTTATTGTTTTTTGGTGCAGGGGGGGGGCATACATGTTTGTATGGGAGGGGGAGGGGGGCTCGCTGTACGTGCACCGTGCACGGCTCCGCTCTTAATCCGGTACCAACGAAACCCTTTTAGCAGGGATAGTTACATTAATAACGAAACATTTTATCATTCGTTGATATATTATCATCTCATACTTGGAACATTTTCAGCTATTACACCCTTAAAGATTTAGCAAATCTGTATAAAGAACTCCACTCAATGACCTCGATCAAGTCAATAATAGCTGTGTATGCGAGGCCTAATGCTATAAAAGCAAGTCAATTAAGAATGTTTAAACAATTTCTCCAAACACAGCCATTTTGTTTGTAAAAGTAAACAACAGCCAACCACACTAATAGCCGTCTTTTATTACGTAATGGTACGACAGTGCTTTGGTTTGTGGTTTGTATTTAAACGTATCTAAATTTCAACATTCAACAACTGTCCTTTTTTCAGAATGCCACACTTTTGTCTATGTTGAAGGTGTTGAACTAGACAAACACAGCTAAAGTAATAGACATAGTATAACCACCCTGGGGGGGGGGGGGGGGGGGGGGGGGGGGGGGGGGGGGGGGGGGGGGGGGGGGGGGGGGGGGGGG
>JAVFBZ010165687.1:32672-64704 GCA_032466195.1 Katharina tunicata
CCAAGCCAGAGAACACTGCGTCATCAATCGGTTCTTTGATACCTTAATGCATTTGGCTTGACTTTTTGGTAAATTTTCAGCAATCTTAGATTGCCGGATTGCAACAGAGTGTGACACGGATTTAATAGAATGTCAAACACATTGGTGTTTTCTCAGAAAGAAAAGCCATCATAAGTGACACACCACAAGCAAGGATCCAATGGAAAAATTGCTAAATTAATAATGGCATTAAGACGATCTAAGGCAAATCACCAATAGTAGAAGTACTATTAACTGTTTTATTGCGTGCATAGAGTATTACTCAGTCAGGCGCGAAAGTTTTAGTCGTTCTAAATCAATCAACGATCTGCTCATCAAACTTGCGGGGTTAATACATGACAAAAGAAACAAATATATCAAACTGCTTCTGTAGATAAAGTTTGAAAAAGTTTGAATTCTTGTAATCATATGTAATTCAGTTTGTGTATTGAATACACCATTTGATGTTCTGTCGAAAGATATAATTACCACTATAAAAGTTAATAAAGGTATAATTATTAGTATTGATATTGTTTGCCAAGTTGTAATGGACAGTTATAAAAGGCTACTGCTTTATATTTAAACACCCAAATCAGATCGACAAGAAGGCACCACAAGTGATATGTCTCCCATGCAGTATGGCCTATCGTCTTATGTGAATTCTATAACACTATAATAAACTTATTCAAAAAAGGTTGATAATGAAACTTGACCCCTAGAACATGAAATTCGAACTTGTTCAAAATCATTTTCATAATAAACATGTGTGTGAAATTTGAGGGAAATCGGCTCATGGACAAAGTCGCCAGAGTGACAATGACCTATAATTACACTACCCCTTTACCCTAAAATTCCAACGTGTTCAATTCATTTTATAATATACAGATTTGATAATGTCGATATGATGAGCATCAGGCCAGAGATAATGTCAGTAAAGTGATGACAAAGTTTGAAAAAAAAAACTCTGATGACGCTCTTGTTCGAGACATTTTCACAATAAACAATCATTTAGTCTGCGATAATAGCTCCTCCGAGAGCTAATGTTTTATTCCTTTTAAACTCCACTCTGAATAAAGTATATTTTATCTTGGACATGTATGAAGGAAAAAACCTCCACATCTCCTCTTCAATTCCGCTTGGGGGAGAGGATATTAATCCTGTTCATGGATATATGATACATGTTAATGTCTCATTAGCGTCATGTAGTAAATACTGGTGTGTGATTTATACAATGGCTTTGCTCAGATCGTTGATTCAGTGGATTTGCTTTAAGCAATAGTACCAAAAAAAAAAACTGTGTGAGAATGAAGATGATTAATTTTCTCTTTTCAGTTTTAGAAAGTTTTTGTTCTAGGCGATGGTCGCTGAAACTGTTTTCATTGATTAAACGCTGGAGATTTTGACAAACTAAGAATAATTGACTGGATACATGATTAAAATATGAATGATTTGTGCGAGTTTGTTGGTTAGAAGTTTACTGGTTAGATAATACCAAATCAAGTTACTTGACCTTGTGATCAGGATCATGTTTATTCACAATGGGTCTTATTCCAGAATTATTAGTCAACACTGGCTTCTACCCTCTTTCTACATGACCAGAACGATAAACATAAACTGATGTACTTCGCAATGAAGAGAAATTTAACTTCCGTAATCTATAACCGACCCAACATTGTTGTTGCTATTAAACTTCATGATTTTTTTATCTCTTCTTTGGCGATTGTGTGTGTCATAACGGCGTGAGACTAATCATACAACGTACATAGACACGGTTTAACACAATTAAACGTAGGACATGATTTAGCTGTGATTATTTGGACAACTTTTTACTTGCTTGTTTTTTTCTTTTAAAAGAATGGTTGGATGAGTTGTGTTCGTCACTCCTTTTATAACGAACAAAACGCCATAATTTGATGTTCATCTCCTGTCTCCCCAATGAACAAAGATGGCACATCCTTTCGTGTCGGTCATGTGAAAGGTTTTAATTCCTCAAATGTAAGTGCTGAAGCGAACCCAGGCCGTTCTTTGGGCATTATGGTTTATGGCATTATCAAAATAAATTGAAAACAATAACTCTGCCGACTTGTTGGCCAATACCACATTTTGTCAAAGCGTCTGTCCCCTAATATACCCAATAAAAAAGTAGAGAATATAGTTTTCACAATAAAACGCTCCAAAATAGACAACTAAATACACATTTGACAATTCTAGCTAATCGATGAAAAGTGGAATATTTTTAATCCATTTGTTGGGGATGAGTGTAGCCTGCACTTAAAAGTTCCTTGAGAAATGTAAGATGCAACCTTTCCCAAGAAGTAGTTTTGGGTAGTAGCCACACATCCCAGCCCTGCATTTTAATTATACCAAAAAAATATATAAAAAATAAAAACTCCCACCATTGCTAAATACCACTGATTTGGCCGCTTGTTCACCCTTAATCCACCTATTAAGCTGTTCTGCAATTCTAGGACAGATATGATAACAACGTCGTTTGCAAATTAAAATAAATATGTAGTTTAACCTTTTACAAAAGGTCACATTATCTATAGGGTTACTTTTCAAATGCTATTTTAAATCATCGAGGTGGGATCCTCCTGTGCCCTGATGTTCTTTGAGCTAGGGGCATTTAGAAGCCGATTTGCTGTGGTATCTTAGTTTCGTTATGTACTGTGGTGTATTCGGTGTTGCCAGCGTCGGTTAGGGTGGTTTCTTTCGCTGGCACGCCGTCATATGAGTGAAATAACTGTAAGTAAACATACACAAACTGAGCGGATAGGACTTCTGGTGAAAATAAGCAAACTCCCGTTGTACACGAATGTAAATGATGTACAATACCAAACGACCAACACATGTTCTATTCGCCCGGAAAAAAACACACTTGTTCACAATGGTTTATTCGAGTGACATCAATGATCAGCTAACGCAAATACTAAGAACAAGAATAAATCTTTGGTGAAATTTAACTCTTTGAATGATGACTGTGATCGTGTATATATCACTACTGCAAGTATACAACAAACAAACCCAGTATACTGTGTGATAAATCGATGCGTTTCTAGTAAATGTGATTAATTCGGTCCAGTCATACACATATGGTAAAACATTCCTAACAATAGTGTAAATTCTGTGCAACAATTGATTTAATAAGACAGACATATTAATGTAAACCTTCAGTTTAATTTAGTTGCCAACCCACTGACAGTTCCATAGAAATCAATTGTGGAGAAAGAAATTAATCTAATGTCATGTGGAGGATTCGTTAAAAGCGGCGAAGTCCTTCAAGAACAAAACATGTTTTTTAACAAATGGCAGCTTAGCATCATGTTTGCAGATTTAACGCTCGGGCAGATAATTTCAGTGTTATAGAAAAAATCATTATAGTCTCTCATTGGATCACTCACAGGTTGAGGAAAACCCGAAGTAACGGGCCTTTTTCCAAAATGCATCAGTCGATTAATCATACATTACACAAAACAAATAGAGTCGGAAGTCGTGCTTTCAGACATCTTCACTATGCCTTCAAATCTTCTTTGACGTACATTAGTAACACGGAAACAACGGTTTGTTTTTTACAAAAATACATTTTGTACTCAAATTACTTAGTTTAATGTGACAACACGGTAAAAATGAGGGGTGTTTATAACTGCTGCTCGTACTGAGTTATTTGTTGAATGCTGAGCAATGGGAATGGAGCAGATTGTGCCGTTAAATATTGCATACAGCACGACAATATGACATGATCATTTGCGTTATCATATATGAGTGGGTGTCGTCATTTGAGTGTGTATGGTTATTCAACGGCTGTAACGTGATTTAAAAAAGAAGGGTCATTTTGACAAATTTATTTTGTTATATGGGCTTATTTCGTTGGTTGTTAGTTAATAAAAGTACTGGGCCGTATTCATAAAGCTACTTAAGTATTTCTTAAAGTTAAGTAATAATTAGCCAAATTCAGCCTTCTATTTTCATTCTCAAAATATTAATGGGAAATAATTTAGTTTTCATTTTGAATGCTCCATCTATAATCTATCAATATAGTATCAGAAAATGGTAATACAAGCGGCATTTATGTATTTTAAACGAGGTTTACAAATTGGGTAAGTTTTTCTTATCTTTAAGAAATACTTAAGTAGATTTATTAATACGGGCCAAGGGCCAAACGTTAGGCCTATGTTAACAAATTTGCATGTTTGGGTGCGATAAAAAATGCTTTATGGAAACCTTGCAATGCATATGTGAAAACTATGTGGCAACGTATTATCATATAATTAGCAGGGTGTCGTATGACAATTATCGTCAACAACGGAAATCAATTGTCATGCAAACTGAGCAGTAGTTGGCAGGTTTGCAGCCTTAGCGTAGATTAATAGCAACTAACACAGTTTATCATTGATATAGAGGAGACACTCAGAGTAATGTTAATGTCAGTGACATGTTTGATTCTACTACTGTATATCTGTATTCGGTGTTCTACTCAGTATTTCATGGAGATGGCACTTATAACATGAGCACTGAAGAAACAGGCAATCTCTGGAGAAGCAGCTTGGTACTGGCAATTCACTCACAATTATGTCTCTAGATGGTTTCTCCATAATAATTATAATAATTCTCCATAGTAATGCGTCGGACAATAAAAATAAAAATACAGAACAGAGCCAGAAAGTAAAACACAATACTAACAAAACAAGATTTCAATATTTTAATTTGGAAGTATTATAGTGGGAATATGTACGATCAGTGAAAACAAGGTTATTAAATTGATATATTTTGTCGTAAACGTATCTAATATTGCTTGATTACTGAATATTAAAATACACATGTTAATTTCACATAATCCCTACATGCTCTTTTGTTCCTGACATTGTACAAGTTTAAATGGCTATCAACAAGCTGACATGGAACAACCTTGATTGTAATTAATGGCTTCTAGAAAGGCCAAGACACCAATACGGATGTAAATCTTATACACATTGTACAACTTACTGCATTTAAAGCAAGTGGCTATCAGACCACCGTATTGAACCATAACCCTACTTCTAAGCATTTTGTTACGTATTTATATCATTTATTTATGTGGCATAGTTTATAGGTGACTGCATAGCCTGTATGTTTGTTCTTTATCAAATAAAAACTCTAACTCTTCTAGCTAGAACTATTTGTCACAAACATTCAGATAGGTATTCATTCCCAAATTGTAATTTTTAAGCCCACCCCTCAACTATAATCAACGGCTGGCATTCAGAGTACTATAAAGAAAAGCAGTTAGTACAATATCTTAACATCAGCATAGACAGTCAAATATGAATGGGCCTATAACTGAGTTACACGCGATGCATGGAGTGAGCCAAATAAAGTGTATAATGAATGCGTCGCCGTGGCTACTGACTATCATTTTAATAATTGAAAGTTCACATTTTTCAATGACAAGAAAGGTCTACGTGACATTTTAATATGCGAGGATGCCTATAGAAGATTTAAAGGGCACGATATGGGCATATATCATGTGACGATGCAGAGGTCCTGCTAGTTCTTACTAAAAGTACGCCACAACCTAACCAAAGACTAGAATATATAAACTATTGTATAGGCCACACATTCGTAGAGACGTATCCCGAAACAAAGTGGATTGGTCATTTCTAAAAGAGACTTATTTCTGAGAAATTCAAATTCAAAGTAAACTACAATTTGTCTTCAAGGAACACCGTTTACAGAAAACCCGCCGTGGAATGTTTGTAGCGTAGTTTTTGTTTACGGTTGGGTTATTTAACACAAGAGATCACTGAACTTATTGATTTAACTGGGAAGTTAACATTAAGGGATTCCAAACGCTTTATTAACGAGACATTATAGTTAGTAATGCTTTGAGGAGGTCATTTGTTGCATGTATTAAAACCCGTTGAGAGATGTAGAATGTTAGCTATTGCAGAAAGTTTATCACCATGAGCTGGAATTTTATTGTTATCACTCAGAACTTATACTGCACAAATATTTTGGGAATACAATTACTGTACATTGTCTCCTTCAGTATCATTACATAACTGTGACGAAATAAATGATAAATGGAGAAACATATTTTCGAATTTGTTTTATTCGGGCGTGTTTGTGGTGAAGTTGACTTCTGGGCACAAACCATGTAGAATACGTGTGTTTTAGTGTAAATCAAACCATGTATAATCATCATAGTACGTGTGTTTTAGTGTAACACAAATCCTGTAGAATACGTGGTATTTAGTGTAACACAAATCAAGTAATATACGTGTGTTTTAGTGTTAATTAAACCACGTAGAATACGTGTGATTTAGTGTAACACAAACCATGTAGAATACGTGTGTTCTAGTGTAATACAAACCATCTAGAATACGTGTATTTTAATGTAACAGAAATCATGTAAAATACGTGTGTTTTAGTGTAAATCAAACCACGTAATTCTACGTGGTTTGATTTACACTAAAACACACGTATTTTACATGATTTCTGGAACGTGTTTTATTGTAACACAAACCATGTAGAATATGTGTGTTTTAGTGTAACACAAACCATGTAGAATACGTTTGTTTTACTATAACACAAACCATGTAAAATACGTGTGGTTTAGTGTAACACAAATCATGTATAATATGTGTGTTTTAGTGTAACACAAACCATGTAGAATACGTGTGTTTTAGAGTAAATCAAACCATGTAGAATACGTATGTTTTAGTGTAACACAAACCATGTAAAATACGTGTGGTTTAGTGTAACACAAACCATGTAAAATACGTGTGGTTTAGTGTAACACAAACCATGCAGAATACGTTTGTTTTAGTGTAAATCAAACCATGCAGAAAAACTATGTTTTAGAGCAAATCAAGTGTAAAGAGCCTTGTGACTTTCTCAGTTTTATTAATATACACTGTCTAAAGCTGAGCCGAGGAAAGGAGAAACCGACGTGGTGCAATCCATCTTCTGAATAGAAGTAGTTAAAGGACTGCCTTCAAAACAGTTGTTATAATTTTGTTTTTGGATTAAACAGAAACTCTTTAGAATGTCTTTCCGCCGTATTTAACTGTAAGTATAAATTGACTGTCACACACCTTTATGTTAATTTCATAAATAACTAAGACAATCTTGTGCTTCACTTTACTTATTCAGTACTAATTTTACCAAACTCTTTCATATAAATTCTTATTAGCGAAAAATGTGACAGAAAGTAGCACATTCAATCTGAAATTGCTATCTAAGTTTTTGCTTTGGCTGGGTACTAGTAGTATGCCTA
Organism: Katharina tunicata; assembly: GCA_032466195.1. NCBI lineage: Eukaryota > Metazoa > Mollusca > Polyplacophora > Chitonida > Mopaliidae > Katharina > Katharina tunicata. The sequence goes on from JAVFBZ010165687.1 coordinate 39,946, forward strand.
ACGTGACATATCTGTATATAAATTATAATCATATCTTAAGATCTAAATTTGATGATCTGGAGCTGAATTCACTGACTTAGCTTGCCGAGATGCAGTCACGATTTTGTCTCTGTGTTTCCTATCAATCTCTCAGTCTCTGGGAACAACGCTTACATCGCTATCTGAAGCCCCACATATGTTTAATCCGCCTTGTGAATGAATCTTTGCGATGGCTTCCATCAAACGTTTTCTGTCACCAGTCTTTATTTACCCCCAAGCTGTAGTGTTCTTCTCCTGTACAGGTCGCGACTGATTGATGAGGGTTTATAGCTTATGGCTGAAAGCTTTCATTTCAACTCTCCTTTGAAGGAACATGACTGTTTTAAGTAAGATGACATTAAGGTTTCCGTGATATGTTATCAGCATACCATACACGAAAACTATAAACACATAGAATATGATTTATATTTATCATAATTAATCAATGATAAAGATTACGACAAGGACAGCTAAGTTTATTAACCCTAATTCACCAAAAGGTTATAGATATTAAACATATTTACAAAATATTGTTAATTTAGTTTTCAAATAATTGATGTTATAAATGTGTACAGTTACCCTAAGTAGAAAATTTTATATTGTATGGAAATTGACAGTTCTGAAAGTCGTCCGAACCATCTCAAAGGTGTGAAAAGGATTTTAATACCAGCCTGGAATATCAAACTTTACCTGGGATTTTCAATATGCAAATTGATATACATATTTCAATTCGATATAACAGCGAAATCAAAAATATAGACGTAAAGAAATTTAAAGAAAGAGGTGTCGATATTTAAAAATTGTTAATAGTTGTACCAGCCTTGTCAACCTATGAGGATACATGTAAATCTGTTTCTGCAATAAAATTTGTGTAATCCTCATTGTAAAATAAGCCACTTTAAAAATAAAAAAAAATAGAGCGCCTTTAGACGGTTTCTGTCGAGCAGAATTCTTGTATTTCCATGTACATTATAATTGGTGTAATATTTAGCTGTAGAATGTGTTGGTTTGGTGTGGTTAATTAGTACCTAAGGCTATTTTAAATTTGAGCGTACAAGCTTAATGGATGAAGGAAATGACGCTAAATGACAACACACCAGACACCACAGAACATTTACATGACCAAAGAGCTCAGTGAGTAAGTATATAAGCCTTCACAAGTGAGGCGACCATTACATTTAATATTTCAATTAAGATGCGCGCCTTTTCTCATATTAAATAACGGCGCGTAATGTTGTTTCGTCTAAATTGTCTAGTCTAACTTTTTCTACGAGAATATTTAATTTGTATATATTTATATCTATATATATTTCTATGTGTGTGTGTAAACTTATTATTTTTTATACGGGGCACTGCCTATATATCCTCCCAATGTTCTATAAGAAAATATAAATACACTTACGACTAAGGCCGTGTTGATACTGGTCGAGATCTTTTTTATGGCCATGCACCAGATGAAGTAAGAAATCCCCGCAGGTGTTTAAAACTTAAGTCTAAAATTTATTAGAATAAACAAGATTCATTCCATTCTGGTATTTTAGCCCTTGAAACGTTACCTCCCACCGTCCATTCCATAAAAACTCAGGGTTGTCAAAACAATAACATTGGGTATTCAAGTTCTCTTTCGGCATGTAGTTATCCTTCATGTTGTATCAAATACAAAACACATATTTCTTCTATTTCCATAATCTCTTGGCTATATTTGGAAATTCGTCTGAAAAAGTGGCCAGAATAATTAAGAAACTCAAAAGTAAGTGTTCAGGAAACGTTTTATTACGTTGGGCAAGCTACTTGTAAAATAATTGATAGTATAATACTCGTGGTAACAAAGTCTTGTCATACATGTATATTATGATGTTAAAATGCACCTTCTCGCACTTCTCTCCCGGTAATCCCACTCCAAAGCCAATATGTATTTAAGAAATAATGTTTCCTTAAGCAACGTCTTCAACAAGTTGTGTTTGCGGAGCCTCAAGCAAAATCTCTTCCATCTCATCGGCCATAAATCTAACGGTACAATTCCCTTAGGGGCACATTATTCTTTTATATTTTTCATAACTTTTTATTTTAAAGCGGGTGATTCTGTAGAACAGTTTTATCCTTCTCTAATTAACGTTGGGCGATCTCTATGTTCGCATTCCGAGTAGGCGTGGCCTAATTTTAAACCAATACATAATTCACAGTGATCTAGGGGGCAGAGGCGGTGAAATAAAACAAGTATCCAAATACGAACAAGTACCGAATCGAAACACATATTTCCAATGCTAATACTTATAATTTAAGAAGACCATATATTTAATGTGACAGACGTCATTATTAAAAAAAAATAAATTCTAAATGAGCCAAACTGATGAAATTTGTACAGCTCGATGGCTAGGATGTTCTTAAACAAACATGCTGTCACCTTACATTTGCAAAGGGAAAAGACAGTTAACAGCGAACCCTGAAATCAAAAGATGTCACTGTAATTGGATTTTATAATGCTTTTAAACTTTATTGCATCCTAGCAGAAGAAGAGTAAATTCAAAGGGGAGGAAAGGGGATTTACTTAATAGACGTAATTTTAATCGGCTGTTGTGAAGTTCACGGACACCATGGAACTTTCGACACTAGCGATTTAAGGCACACCGCCAACACTTATCGGCGATACTGAGCAGACATCTGGATATTGAACAGTTCTGGCTTTATGAACGCTACAAGTGGGGGGCAGGACGGATGGAAGCCAAGTCACTTGAAACTTCATTGTTCTTATTTTTTGTCGTCTGGGTTATTCATTTTATACTATAAAAACTTTATTTTTTTTATAAATGGACTCAATGCAATAGAAGAAAACGTGACGTAAATTGTGCGCATAAAAAGGCGACTAATGGTCCAGACAATGGTTATTTGGAACACTTGAGTATATATTACAAAATATCACACGATTCGGCAGGGGAAATATCAGGCTTACTGTGTGAGATCTGGTGATAATATCACTGCAGATACATGTAGGACGTTCCAGTACCGTCGCTATCGTTCCATGAAGTTCCAAGGTGCACGTGCACGACCATGTGTAATTCAATCTACCACTCCTCCATAAACAGATTTTAACACGAATCTTCTCCAAAAACGTAAAAAGTCTTGTGTGTGAGAAAGATTAATCAACTCGAGACCGTTTACTACGACGAATATCACTCATCCTTTAATTAAAAAATCATTCGCCATCAAATTGTGATTTTGTTAAATTTACTGACTCCAGTGACATATATCGTATTATATGTGCTGGCCTTTATGTAACTCATCGAACAGAATTGTTCTTACTTTTGTTTCTGCTTTTACTTAACAACTGCAATTGCGTCCGTTGCTTTAAAACTTTGTTATTGCATATGAAACGTACATGTACGCAGAAAGTTGCCATCTAACGACAAAATATGCATTATAGTAGATGTTTCTTTATTACTGCATGTGGTACAAAACTTATCAGGAGAATTGGCAATTCATGTTGCAGATAGGGTTCCTTCTTATCTTGTGAACTCTTTCCTTTTGTGTTTAATATTACAAAAAAGTGATGTTAAATGGGCTTTACGTCGTCGTTATTGAGCACGAGTGCAGTTGTCGACGTCAAGATGGTTTCAACGCAGAACAATTGTCCAAAAACGAAGGTTTGGCCCAGTCGTTGTCAAATAATCAGTATTGGCGAGTAACGCTTGCCAACCCAACACATGGGTTAGTGTTTCTTGTAAACTGTTCTGTCATGCTGAGATTTAAATAAGCCTGGACATAGTAAACAAATGTCAAAAACATTATTGTGCAGTTAATGGCTTAGACGGTATACAACGAGGGACACTTTACTCTAATTTGTCAGAGATCGATTACTTCAATGCTTGGAATTCAACATTTCTCAGAGGACCAGTCATAAAATAGACCATCATTGGCGCTTGCCTGCGGAAGGAAAAAGTGAGTTTTTCTACGAAAATCAATACCGGTAGAACGGTTCATTGACTGGCATAATAGGACTTGATCAATGGCACGACAATTCAGCAGTTTACAATTCAAGTATTCTCAAAGGGCAGGTCAGACGGTCAATAAACACACACAACAAATGGAAAATTTGGGGAAATAAAAAAAATATATCCGGAACAAAGAATACGCATGAAAGAGTTAGGTTATATAAAGGTGAAAATCTTGATGTTATGTACCCCCAATCAAGCTGGTCAAGCCGCTGTTAAATATATTCTGCAAATGATTGATATAAATATAATGAAGTACTATAATACAAAGTTGACACCCAAATATAGTACGAGCCTATAACCGATAACTGAATGGGCGTAGAATGTATAGATAAAAGTAAAGATCTCTTTTTCTATAGCCTATCTCCTTGAACACTGGTTTATCGGATTCACCAAGGTTAAACGCGATGTCAACATGACATGGGGAGACTTAAACCAATCAACCTTCAGTTCGATCCAGTCTGATCCACTAATTGGGTCACACTTCAATCCAGACCTACTGTTAAGTGGCATTTAGAAGTTGGTTTATTTAATAACACGGGTTAACTACTTCTTGATTAACAACTGCTCAGTTTATTTAGGCGACGTTGGGCTTGGTACTCATCAAGAAGCTAACAACTACAGCCAACTCTCTCAGCTTTAGTTTCCAAATGTAATTGATAACAATCGTGAAAATTAGGTTGCGTTTACTAATGTCAAACTTTGCATATACTCTTATAAAAGTTATAACTGGTGATTTTCTTATATAATTAGCGCTTTTACACAGTCCCTCAGTGGCAATGTTGTAAAATACTACCCATAACCTTTTGCGTTTATTGATTCAACCAATAGATAAATTAAGTCGCTTGTATGTTTTATTTGCAACCACAGTATATTTTCTTGTAAGACGCTCTTTGTTTATGTATTCTACTGTTTTACCTTATCATGTTTTAAATGTATTTATGTTTTGAGTAGAGCAATATAAATTCTCGGGAGTGATGAAATCAGGTAAGTATGAAAGTATCAGGTATTTTTGCCTAGTTAAGATGTCAAGGATTAAGAAAATACAGTACACAACAAACGTTAAGAGAGAAACCCACAATTAAATTATCTTGGCCTTAGATCTATTTAGTGGTTATTCCTTGCCGTAACAGCATCGATTCTATGATAATGATATTGAATATGCATGAGGTTTCCACAATTGAGCTCTCAGATAAATTCCAGTGAGATGATCGGAAAGCATACAATACGACCACATGGACACCTAGCATCATTTCTAATTCTTTCTTATCATGGTCGTATTTATTCTACAGTAAGGTAGCATGGGCATTTGTGGTACTTATCGCTGAGAATGGAGATGCAGAAGGCAATGATAGGTTATATTTCGATTCCAATGTGTCCATTGACTACGCAATAAAACGACTATTTTGAAATTCAAGGCATACCATCGCTTTCGATAGTATATTGTAAATATAACGTTCGACTTGCCTCCTAATGTCACACAAGAGTAGAAAACAATCAAATAAACACAACACGTATAAGTAAGTGTCTGGCAGACGATCACTCCACGATCTTATGATGTTGTAAACCAGGATATCACCCAAAATGAATCAGATGGTTGTATTCCTATTTTAAATAGAAAATTATAGTTCTACATGAACGTATGAGAACATACGTGGAAACCTAAACTATGTATCATAAGACAGTTAATCAGCTCTTAAGCGTTGTAACGAATTCGTTCATCTCTTTCGATAAATATAGGTTACTTGCAAATTTGTGCTTCTATCTGTTGTACAAAGTAAATAATACTGAAATGTATTACTGTATTTGTGCCCCAGTGAGAGTTTGAACAGTAGTACAAATGAACATGGGAATCTATCAATAATAACTAATTGAGAACGTTAAAAAAAACTTCACAAGAGGTAGAGGTGCTTAGCAAACCGCATGACCGCATGTACCCTGGAACGCCTCATTTGAGGGTTTTTTCATTCAAATAACAGTTGGACATGCTTATGGACAAATAAAACCATCTATGACCGAAACAGGATGTTATAATAATAACTGTAATAAAGACTGTAGATGATGTTTGTAACAATTTGATTTAAAACATTCGAGAAGTGGACTAGATTTAAGGCTTAACGGTAGGCCTTTCCACTGGAAAGCCCCGTTGAAACAGATACTCTTTTAACACAATTCTGTTCTTATTTTAGGTTTATAGAAATTGTTGTTCAGTGTACTTCACTTGACGAAGAGTATGTGACTTTGAGCTGCAGCTCATAAACTGATCATTGAAATACTGAGGACAATCATCTGGCACGGGACCTCCCAGTTATACGAGAGAACGTTAAACGTACTTAAACGTCTAGTACGGATACATCGTATAAAGATCGTATATATACTGTCTTCCTGTATTAAGCGAAAATTATCAAGGTCCATCGGCTTTTGAATAAACATGTGAATAGATTTATGACTTATATAAAACAATTCATTACTTTAATGGGGCGTAGAAAGACGAAGATGTTGAAATAAATTTAAAGTATAGTGTTTGAAAAGAATTCTCGAATTCGTTTTTATTGGTCAGAATAAAAAAACAAATTGCCTAGCCCATAGTCCATGATTATAATAATCACGTTGGGTGGATTTGCAAAGTTTGCAAAAATGCAGCTTTTGATATTTAAGTGGTTTTCCTATAGCAGATTAAACAAACATATAACTTTGACTTAAAACGACTTCAGTTTTATCATTGTGATGAAAGCTCCTCGATGTCTTTGATAATCTTAATATGGAGATTTGAAGCCTTGCCTAGTGTTGCCTCATTGTTCTGATGCTAGAAATGATGCATGGTAATGTGAATATATTCATCCGAGCTTGTATTGATCCACCATACTTCATCATCATGACGGATTGCTGTCATAAAAGAAGCCTCAAGGTAAACCCAATCACGTCCTTTTTACCCATTTCTATCTCCACAAACATTAGTCAGCGTAATTACAGACATGGAACTGTGATTCCGTTCTTTCTTTATCATTAAATCTTTTCCAAAAGACAAAATATGTTTGGCCAGCACTTGAAAAATCTAATCAGTTCCTTGGCTTTGTTTGAAATAAGTTACGGGTTCATACCGCTGATGCTTAACTATATAGTTTAATATAGTTTAATGAACACGAATAAGTAGACAGGTAGAGATAATCAGAAAGGCGAACCACATAAGGCACTGCTATTATCATACAATGTGAAAGAATCGTATTACCAGGCAGTGGATATACATTATTCACAGTTTGTAAATGATGTATCGTGCATATATTGTAGAAAGACAGGGATTCCCCTTTAATAATATCGATATACATGTATTTGTAGGGTAGATAATTGGTAGGTAATAGGGAACAACCATTACTTTATTTCTCTCTGCCATATAGCATCGTTACAATCTGAAGATAGATCTCACCATATACGATATAAAAATTATACATGGATGGAAGAGACAATATGTTCTCTGTCATAATATTGTTATAATCTATAAGGTATAGCCTAACGATTACAAACTGCTGGCCCAGCTGCTATAAACATCCAGAATGTACAAAAGAGCATAGATCATACACAAATGGCATCATTGGAACGCCTACATGATTTGCTGCATTAACGGAAACCCTTTATTGTAGATTGTGCACGGTATATCGGAAAATGAAGATATTAAACTAATGTCCGCACCTTCGCTTATTAAAGATTGCATGCAAGTAAGACGTTAAAATTCAGAAAAACAATACAATTCTAGCAATAGGCAATAAACCTCCATGAGGAGTATTGCTACGACGACAAAGTTTTGTCTAGTTTTACAAATTTGTCAAATTTCATTTGTTTTAGGCAAGACATTCAGCTTGGGTCCAAGTACATCCTGTCGTGCACAATATGTTTCCGATAGTAGGCCTGCTATTTAGACATTGACATCTTAAATGTTTAGAGCTTTAGGGCACGGCATTCATACAGTCTAAGACTTCTCCTTCAAATAAGAGGACTTGGTGAAGTTTCCTTAGAGAAAAGAACACACAGTTCATGATGTATCTCACGGCTCGGCAGTGGAAATACAGATTGCAGTGTGAGAAGTAGAACTACGAGCTGAATATACATATTTATAGCTTCAGTTGCCTGGTCAAACAATAATGTTATAGCCTAAATTTTTGTTTGCTTGTAACAAAAAGCCATTTTTTCTAGTAGTATTATCTGAATAGGAAATATTACTAGTGCTTCTGATTCCTGCCGATAAATATCTACGATTAATGAGTGGTTTTCATCCAGACTTCGTTTACATGGTCACAACATTAAATTAACCGTGACTGCCAATAAACCGTGACTTCCACTTAACCGTGACAGGGAAAATATTGTTCTAGACTTAAATCGTATGTATCAAATATAAAACGTTTTATCATGAGTTTCATCACATTTAAACGCGCAATAATGTTATAGCTTCATAAAATACGGATGCAACGAACGGTACACACATGCCAAATTATCCAATAATACTTGTATTTAGTTTTACGACAAAAGTCGGATATTATGACGTAGCAAAGTTCCTCGAAGCAAGCATTATCGGCGGGTCTGCCAACATATGAACCGCCTTAGGGTGATGTCTTCATAACTGCACTCTAGCAGGCAAACTGCTCGAAAATAGCCATCAACACAAGAATTACGTATCCGGCAACAGCCATTTTATCCTACTCTTAAAATCAAGTGCTAAAATATGACTTACGGCTACGGATGGCTGAATCATTGCAAATTGCATGTGGGCGCTAGAGTTGAGTTTTTTTGCTGAATTGACAAGAGCTGGTGTTTCTAGTCCTACAGAGATTCTGTACTGAAACCTACTAAGAATTTTGATAATATATTCTAGGCTGTTGCTAATTTCCTTACCCGACGTTATATATTTTAACTGTCCAAAGGCATACTTAAGATTTATTTTGGCTCTCCTAAATTGATATGAAATTTGACAATTCACCGTATGATTTCGAGATACTTTTTCAACTACAATTCAGTTAGTTTGAATAAAACATAAGAATGGCATGCATCATCCCCCCGTCCCCGGATGGCTGAATATTTTAACTGGTCCATAATGAATAAGTAACACACATCATCGGATATTTTGTTGTCGATTAATGTATTTATACTGTTTACTTATCGCCAGATTGTAACGTGTAAACCACGATCAATCTATCTGACTAAATCCAAATGAAACTGTCTTATAAACCATCAATATTATCAACATTTGGATTGCTATATATTATATAAGCCATTCATTTGTGATTTGTAACCTTGAACCAGATAAAGGCCCCAGGGTAGATATTATTCATTTTGTATTCCAGCCTAGCACCAGGTTTGAAATTCTCCTAATACAGGAATATCAAAACCTTGTACCTAAAACTATTAAGCCTCTATCACAGAGACATATCACAGCGTACAAGAAGAGCAAGGACCTCTTGGTTAAGACGAAACTCCCTTATGTATCAGATAACCCTTAACTGCCCTCATCTTCATTTGGTAGACTAAGGGGTTTACTACTCTCTAAACGATACATTTTTCAGGTTGTGCTTATTTTCACCCATACCTTATATCTATGTGTGTTACATATTCGCCACATATTAATCTTCACAATATACATGTTACACGGATTGCCTTTTCTCGAGATGCGCCTATAGGTTATCCAGAACAACTCGAGATTCAGGTCTATTTAGAAACGTGTCTCTGATAATTTATCTAGAACATGAGATGATTTTTCGGCTTTTATAAGTCGATATCCCTGTACCAGTGTGATTACTCTAGATACAAATATATTTTTGAATAATTGTAGACAATGAAAATTTGCTTGCCTCCTATATAAATAATCCGTAAAACGATCACGAGCGATTCGTGAAAGTGCAGTTACGCTCAATTTAGCTCAAACGGTCAGAATGAAACGGTCATGGACATTTTTTATAGTAATTAACCGCGTTCTTAAAGGCGGCGACACAGGGCAATATATTTTCAGTTAGGATTTTGGTTGACTAAAACAACAAAAAGTCATTTGTTGAGTTCCGTTTATGACGCAGTTTCTGACAGCTGTTCCGTTGTAGCCATGCTATTAAGTACCGACAGTAGATAAACTTTCTCCACCCCGAGCTCGTCAACGTGTGTGAATGCGTAAAGAAAGTTTGAAATATCAAGCAGAAGGTCAAATATAAGACTTTAACATAGGAGTGATCAACAGGGAGCATTGCCGGATATTGTTTGTATTGCACTTCTCTAATGTATTGATTGAAGGCTTCAAATTATAAGTATAAATGTTACCTTAGTTAGAGAAAGACTGTAATGTGGAATGGTAGCTGAGGACGTTGGTCGTTCAGTCTGAGATAGTTTACCATGTCCGATATCTAGAAGTACTTAAATGACTTGACGGGCAGTTTTCAAATTAGCTTTGGTCATTTCTGTACACTAATTTAGGATCATTACCAGCCTAAGATCAATAAACTAATTAGAATCAAGAGAATAATAAATATTTTACAAAACGGAAGTGACGTTCACAGTTCAAGTGATCAAAAAACAGCAACAACTCGTCGTATTTACGAAAAGAGTAATCAAATCCTTCTCCCTAATGCCTACTGGCCATCTTGTTGACCACCTAGACAGCGTCATTTCTGTTAGCTGTTCGACGCGAGTGAGTTTATAGATAATTAGATGGGACTGATTAACGATTTCTGCCTTTACAGAATTCAAATTGAATCCGGCCTCTGACAACTTTGATCACTTCTTAATTTTAATCAGTTCTACCACAACAACAAGGATAGCTCGTCAACAAACAAATGTTCGTATTCTGCTCAATCTCGAGAAAGGTACAAGCCCATTTTATTATGATGAAAACTGTGTTAAACGGATCATAACAGAGTCTGAATATTGCGAGGAAGAGTGGCCTTGTTCGCCAGGTATTTGCTATTACACCTAGAATCTATACCCGAATTTGGGTTACTTAAACTTTCTCACACATACATTCATTCTTAAATATGCTTTCATGGCTTGATATCATTTTAGTCAGTGGCAATTAATGAAGGTTAAGGTTTCTCTAACATTATAAACAGTAATCTTGTTTTAAGATCGCAGTACAATAGTCGTATATGCAAACACTATTAAACCACGCAATTCCGATAGATTGATTGATTGATTAGTGTTTAATGCCATATTCACGTTTTCGATAGAAAGTAAGTATAGACTGCTTGAAGGAAATAACATCATGCATGTGACATATTTTTGCTAAGTATTTAAACGCATTTAGCTAGTAAACGAAGAGTTCATACATTTTGAGTTAAAGGTGTCAATGGAATTAGTCTTAAACTACCTTCTAAGACATATTAGCAAGGCAACAGCGTAACCTTTTTGTTCAAAATTATTGGAATGAACAAAATGATGTAATTGTATAAGACTCATATGCATGGACATGTTTTAATTTTATATATTAAGTTTTGTGGAGATTGGGCGTTGAAATAAGCCAAGATCAACTACATTTCTTTTGCCGATTATTATTGATTGTCTATGAAACTTGACTAAACGTCTGTCAACTTTAAACAACCGAAACTAATGAGCTACACAAATGAAGTGAAAGTGCGGGATGGGATTAGGTGTCTTTGGTGTTCACTGTGATGTAATAAAACCTAATCAAGCATGTTACGTAACCGTGTAATCAGTAGTTTGTCTTGACTTCAGCCTGCTAAGATCATTTATTCTAAACAACAAAAGAAACGTCATCAGCTACATTTTGCGTATAATTTGATTATTTAACAGATCAGATATACATTGTATACTGTGCATGTTTTCATAAAGCAAAACGATTAACCGATTTGTTTCATGCGATAACTAATTTATTTTGAGTGTGAGATTAAATATCACGGGTAAATAATACAGGAAGGGGTCCATTGAAAAATTTCATGTCGCAAATTACTGCATTGCACTGGGATATGCTGCGGACACAGTAGTGTTAGTCCACTAGCTACTAACTAGAAATGTGTTGTGTGACCTTGTGAATTGTTCAGTAGACACATCACGTGTCTTACTTACACATGATCATGTTCCATTTATTCATGTGATTGTAGTCAGCATCATGTGTATATACCGGTACTTTGATTATATCTTCAAAATACTTATATTGTTCGTTCCATGTATAAACTGTGGCTCACGCTGGTATATTTTGTAGCTGAGTTGGTAAAACGCATACCAAAAGCGCTTTGTTCATGCCCATGCATGATCCAAACGCTCGTAAAAATGAATCAGAACATAATTGGCAATAAGTTTCTTTATTTACCAATGGTTCGAAATACGTAAAACTATTTTATGACGTCAGTTGAGTATCATAGCTAACTATTAAGCAATACTTATCTTTGTCTTAACCCACGCTGTTAGATACAGCCATCCACTCTGCTTTCTGACAACATTTTGCCGATAAAAACTTATCATGTAATTTTATACGAATTAAACAACCTGACGTATAATTTATTCTCAAGAAACATGGAGTTTGTATTCAGTTACGGAATCTCATCATAAATTGACTTCAGAAAAGCAATTACAGCCAAGATCTAGTTCAGAGAACGTAAGATGCCAAATTTATTAGAGGTCATACTCCTTTGCCAGGCTCTGTCTAGACTGCAAATGTGTTTGGTAATATGTAGTAGGTAGATCGTAGTTGATTAATAAAGAGGAAAAGTCGCATGGATTATGACGGATGAACTGTGGCGTTTCCCTTCTGTTTGTTTAGGCATTGTTTATCTTGTTTGAAAACATCTGTATAGTATGTGGTTGGGTGCGTGTATACTTAGCTTGTTGCCCTACAGATTAACCAGTTTAGCCGCCGGAACACCAACAAATAAACCAGATTTATCTAAATAAAAGCCATATTGACCTTTGCTAAAAACCGTTAAAGTAGTTCAGTCATACAAAAAGCTTTGATTCAAACATATGCTTTATAACGTTAGTTTCTATTCTACAGTTCAAAGACCCCATGTTTCAGTTCAAATTATTTTTAACCTTTCACTGTTCTTTAAAAAACGCGCCTTTGAAAAAAGCATCATATTGACTGTCACAAGATAATGACACGTCTAAAATGCACTTTATTAATTTAAGGAACATGATTATAACTGAATGTGCCAATGATTTTTTCTTGGAGTGTGACATGTTCGTGGAATATTTGAAATAAATATCAAGTTAGTTGGTAATAGTAAACTAAGAGGGCACTCAGTTGCCTTTGACTAGAGTGTTGGTAGGAGCTGGACAAAAAGAGTTAACACAAAATCTCATTGTAAACCATTGCCTTACTTTTAAAAACATAATAATGTTTTCGCCCCACCCTGTCTCTCATCGTGAAAGCTAGTCTTCGACGCTAAACAAATCAAAAGGTACATGTATATGTACGATGTTGCCCAAGAACACTATAATCGTATATATTTAGTTGTTTCATGCAGTCCAGACTTTTTATGTGGAAGACATTTCTAGTCCACGTTGGATTCAGACTACGTGTTTCAGAGTTGGCTAAGATCTTTGACTTCCAGGCACTGTTTTGAGAAATAAAACAATGACTTTTTGTGGAAAGCGTGTCAATATTCAGCTTCCCGGCATCGAAAATATGTTTTGCTCACGGTAGTCTTCTGGGCGGGGAAACTATTTGCCAGAACTGTCTCTGTGTGTCTGTTTCAACTGAAACTAATTGATAACCTACAGAAATATAGCAAAAATGTGTTGCGATTCGTTTGACAGCCCTCTGTTGGTTTACATTGCCTAATTAAGATTTTTACAAAACCGTGCGCTTAATTGCATTTCACTAAGCCTGGCTCCATGATTGGTTTCAGTACAGTTTGCTTCCTTATTCATGTTTCCCTGTAAGGACCATGGGATGTTTATACTCCGATGAGATTTAATGAATCGAAATGATTCCATGGTATTGTTTGTGCGGTATGTTTAAGATCAATTCTGCGACGCAAACAAATGATGCCGCTCTTATATAATATGCGTACCAGAGATTTGTGATTTACAGAAGGTCTTGTTTCTGCAATTATATTAGTTGAATCTGTTGGGTAACACTGGGAGATATCAACTTTATCCTTTAACCCTTTATCCAACAATTCAGGGTGTATACAATAAGTTTTCAAAATTCACGCAAGCCGTTTAAAAGTAATTCAACCAGTGGTTAAATTATTCTAAAACTCTTCTGTACTTTTTCACAATCGTAATAGATTATCACGCTAAAGATACATCAAGGCCTATTTGCGTATCATAGATAATGAATAACTGAATAACTTCAACAATAACGTAAGTGTTGTACTTCAATCGCCCAGCATCAAACAGCTAGCTAGGAACATCTCTGAAGTTCATTACACTTATCTTGTCTGTAAGAAACGATTCTTCACCATTAACTTACCGTGTGGTCTTGTGTCAATGTTTGTTTTTCAAGGTATCTTGTTTTTGAACGGTGAAGTTGACTACTCTCTTCTCCTCGGGCTATAAAGGGAAGTATGTTTCCAGATTATTTTCATTTTGCCATACATAGCAGTGGGAGAACAGTAACTTTCTAACACTTGATGTGACTTCAAGTGTTTGTTGTGCTAAGGATCTGTCTATTGTTGGAATACACTGCAGTCATATAGTGAAATACACTTTAGCAAGGCCTTAAACGATTTATCAATCAATCAATTAATCAATACTCTCGTATCTTACATATACGAGCTAAAGTTACTGACTTCAGTTAATAACTTGCATAATAATAATGTAACACTGTAACTTAATTGGACGAAAAACTTTCAATAGGGACATCACCTAGATTATGTAAGTGGAAGAACAATCATCATTCATTCGATAAATAATTATCTTACGCCATAGCCAGATAGCCATATTACTGCTATGAATAGCTTTAGGAAATATTACTATTCACTGAGGTTCAAGCTTCAGCCATTTCAACATTGATCATTTAATTTTGCCCGCTTAAATCAATATGAAAATATGTCAACTAAATCCTAGTCCGTTGTAACATTGGATTTGGACAAATTGTATCAGTGATCTTTGAGACAATTGACTTTCTGGGGTCTTTCAATAATGAAACAAAGACATTTCATGGAAAACTAATAAATATTAGGTATTCTGATTTTTTTTGGTGTTGTCTGAACCAACCCTGTTCAGTTTAATTGTGTCGAACTAATAGATGACCAACACCAGTGACCGGCAAATAACCGATACATTTTGTTTGATAAAAAGATAACGAAGCTAATTGTGCCGGTTCAACTTACATAACGAGTCCGTTCATTAGCAGCCAACTCAGTCTCGATCCGAAATTTGTGCAAATGTGTGCAACTGGGGTGTATTACTAGATCGTTGTTTTTACAGTTCAGTTGGATTAAAATACACGTTTCTGACAAAATAGTCCATTTTCGTAGAAAATAAAATCTGCACTGGAGCCTTTACCTTTTGATTTAACCAATATGGATAATATCGCTAGGATGATAAAATAACAAGCCCACTACACACGGACATCATATGTTTTTAACATGACAGAATATTTAACAGAAAATACCTTTGAATGATAAACTGTATTAAAATGCCTCTGTTTCTCACGCCAAATAAAAGACACAGAATAAATTCAAAGATTGAAGTAAAGGCTAGGTATAAACAAGCCGTTTAATGTGCTGTCGAGAGAACAATGTTGACTCAACAACTACAGATTATCGATTAAACACAATTAATATAATTACATATATTGCTTGGTTGCAGCCTTCAAGTTCACACTCTTCGCTTACATACTTCCAGCTAAATACTAAATCTAATCAAAAGTACATCGTCTTGCTAATATATAAATCACTGAGGTTAGTGATTCGTACTTCCCAGTAGCAATATGGGGTGAATATGTATGTTTCTGACGCTGGGGTTAACATCGGATCGAAAATCGTATTAACTCTGGACACATATGTCTTCATCAGATAATGTATGCTACAATTGATTTCTTTTACTTATTTGCGACAAATAAACCATAAAGCGCCAATGTATGAAAGAAATGGAGCCTTAAATGTACTCATTAGGTCTTGTAATGTCTCCGGGAGTTAATACAAACCTTCTTGAATTTGTAAAGCAGAAATTTAGCATTGACTTGTTGATTATCGAGTTACTCTTATTACGCTAACCCAATTTATGTGCCAGGTTTATTTTAACCAATACAGTAACTGATCGAATTGACAACTAATCGTTAAACAAAATGGTATACATATATACATGACACGTGATATACATATTATTATGACCAACTATAATGACGATTTGTATGATATGGCAGATGTCATTTAAAACTAACAAAGTCAAACCCTTAATTAATTTATCGCTGCGATACACAAACTATATTATAGTTATTTATTTGTTTTTAATGTGGTACTCACTTATATGACCACTTTGCATTGTCCAGTATTTGGTATAGAAAACTGGAAACAAACGGTCTACAGGGGACGAGATTGTAACATGTACTTCTCATGTACACTCTCTGCATTATACCATGGTAATAGAAGTTTTGGAACTAGTCAATGGTTTCAGTCCAGCTTATACATTTTCTTTTTTTATAATCTAAATTGAATATTTAGCTTCAGAATCCAAAATGAAATCAATAATCGTATGTTTGTTAAATTGCATATGGTACTTGTACGTGTCTATAGTCGCGCTTTGAATACACGGCCGTTGAAAAGGTGAACTGAAACGATAATTTTAGTTTACCGATTAATGATGGTTTGTGGTTACACGGCACTTTTAACAGTCCGTCAATTGTCGCCGGAATCTAAGCACACCACCAGCCTGTTCGATCGAGCAGCGGCACGAAGGAAAACATTACCACATTTAAGAACGCCACCTGTTGGTGAAGTATTTTAGACTAGCAATCGAAGAGCAGCCTTAACACGAATAAATAAGTTAACAATTAACTGATTATGATTAATTTTACCCATCAAATTTGGTGGACCAAAAGAGGCGGATTATTATGATCCAAGTCAGTTTTGTGCACCTTTGTGTTAACGCAGAAATAATTGTTATCCGGGTCAGAGCCAGCGTAGACTCACAATTTTTAGCCCGTGTAACCGTGTGGTATCAATAGCCTTTCGCACGTGTTTGCCAAGGTATTGTTAAATTTCTTCAAGTCACTCCTAATCGGTCATATGAATCTTGGATTTAGACAATGGGTATAGGTAGCAGCTCACATTTGTGACCTTTATTGTCTTCCCAGGAGAGGACAAAGGAATGTTCCTGGAAAGTGGATCAATATTATATTTTTTGTTTGCACATGTTTTTCCTCTGTACGAGTTTGGTCGATAAGACTATTTCCATGACGAAATGCTGGTAGAGGTTAATTTACTGAAATAAGTTAATCCAGAATAACATTGTGTTTTCGGTTCCACAAATACAATGGTTCTATTTATAAGACTTTTGAAGATCACGTCGTTGGTACATTTTGTTACTTCGGAATTATAAAAAAATACAACTTAATTATGTTTGAAGCTAGAAGAGCGTTCATCGAAAAGTCAGAAAAGCGTTTCACGTATTAAAAGTTTGCTTCTATTATCTGAATTTTTACTTATGATAAAATTAGAAATCTTTATGAAAGAGTTAAACAGGTTCTCTATATGGATGTGAACTGGGAGGATTAGAGTGCTATCAAAGACATAAAATCGTTCCACAATTAATATTGTAATTACGCTATGTGTTAGCTACCTAACCTTAAATACGTTTGTATACGGAAAACTGGGAATATTTATTTTAGTAGTAGATTGTTTTAATAGAATTTAGAATTTTTGGTCAAAATAAACTAATAACAAAACCCCATTGTTATATCTGTTAAATTTGGATCAGCTACATACAGGTAGAACATTTAACCAAAAAAAATACAACTGCAGCCATCAATAAAAGCTGCTGTTAGAGAGAAATGGTAATGGTCATCTAATGCAATCCGAAAACCTCTAAAATACAGATTAATTATCTGTTTAATTGTCATGAGAAGGACCACCTAGTCCATTCAAGAAATAAATCAACCAATCAACCGAAACTGACTTTGAGTTATGACATGGTTTATTGTCAGCCAAATTTACGTAATTGTGTTAATATGTTAACACAACTGTAATTTAATGAATTATAAACACTCATATTTTTTAGTCGCAATACCAATTTTATGCTTGAAGATTCTATGAAAACCCAACAGATATAGGTTTAACATATGCATTACATTACAAACTATATTGAATGCCAACAAGGTCACAGTAAATTCCGAGATAACTCAAACTACCAATCATTCTTTTCGTATTGTTGAACGAAAATGACACACTGTTCATATTTTAGGAAGTGAATGTTAGAGCTCAGTCACGATAGTCTCAATAGACGATGAGTAAAGGAAGACAATTGTATTCTCAGCGAATATGCAGGACCAAATGTAATCGATGCCTACAAATGTAAAAATCTGTCTAGCCTCTTATTTGTTTTTTTTAAACATTTGGCTTCTGATGATGGACCATCTTTGATTACAACACATTTATGAGAATTTGAATAAAACCTTCGTTTTATAGTTTAGTTACACGAAACATGTTATTCCTGCCAACTCGATAATGAACACAAAAATGCCGAAAAGGTTTTGAGCAGAAGAAACGTATCTGGTAAAGTCCTTCTGTTTTCCGCCGTCCAGATTGAACTGAAAAAGCTATGGGATTAATCCTGTGTTTAAAACAGATCATTTAATGTGATGTAGTTTTGTTTTCATGAAAGGGGATGCATGTTAGTTGCCTGTGTGTTAAATGAATAGCCAAATTATTTCTGTATACATATTTATCAAATGTAATTTTCCTTAACCTATACTCTTTCGTTCTGGTATACAAATGGACCTACTGGCACCACAATGCCGATCCAAAAGTCATTATCGTGTACCTACTTTGAGAGGTTTAAAGTTGACATCTCGATTATACTCCAGGAATGTGTCTTGGTTCAGTGGCGGAAGCTCATCAGATAACGAGTACAGGGAAAATACTTAGCCAAATGTTGTCTATTCTACAATTCCGTGTTACCCAGGATTATGAAAAGCAGCAAATGTGATGCATTAAAGAACGTTTTAATCCGTTTGAAAATGAAACGTGTGTCAGTTTACATTCATTGTGTATATTGGCAACGGAAACTCGAGACCGAAAAACCTGAACTTATCTACAAACAGATAAAATCAAACAAGTACTATTTGTTCTTTAACATCACGCGCAACTTCTTTTTGTTTTATTTATTTATTTATTTATTACTTTTGATAAATTCAGAGCACAACATGCTTTGAGCCCACTTGCAGGTCTGATAAAATACATGATAATGAACATCAACAGTCAGTGTACTGTTTATACATGATGATAAATGAAATGGAATTATCTGTGGCATGAATCGCCGCTAAATGTTCGATGGAAGCTTAAATGTTGTCCGTTACTCTAGCAAGAAGGAAGAAATAAGCCACAAACTGAATACACGAGGAAAAATAAGATCTGAAGAGCCAAACGTAATCCATACCAAATTGTTTTGTCTGGCTATGTTCTTTAGGATGTTTTTTTCTTCTTAAAAGTATTGGCTTACAGTCGGAGGACACACGATATATAATCCGTCTGGGTTTTTGACGACTAAACGGATTTTAGAAGTCCTTACTGCTTTTTTGAGGGTAAAAGAAACAATTTGGGATTTCTTTCCTGATCACGACTTACCAGTTTAGGCCAACACAAATTGTCTCCAAGAGTTTTCATTGACATCACATATTATTACTGACATGTTTCGTAAAAATTCCACCGGCCTTATTTCAATATAACTGGCATCAGGAAACTTTCGTCATGTGGCAGATTAATAACACATTGTACATATGATTCGGAACGTAAAGGCGTTTCTACAGTGTGCACTAAAATGAAAGAAGCTTATGCTATAAGATAGTGTCTTGAATATAGTAGGATTCCTTTTGACACAACTTGATAACAACTTTGAATAGAACAAGCTCGACTGAGCGTTATTTACGCCATATTGTTTCGTCATTGATTTTATTTGTGTAAAATTTCCGATATGCACTATTTCTCGCTGGTAATAAGTTTTTGAATGTTTTGATGAGATATAGTGAATAAGACTGAATTGAAAAACGGTTATAGACGTAACTTGCATTCTTTTACTTAAAGTTGAACCAATCAATCAAAGTCAATGAATCATATAAGCAGGATACATTCTGTGATAAACAAAATTGAACGTGATTGTGAAGCGAAACGATTCCATCAAATTATGAATAACCATTGACCGTTTCAAAGCAATTACAAATTATATGTTTATTTAGTCCTCAGCTTTAGCCACAGCTGAAAAAAGCTTTTGTTTTTACATCACTGCTCAAGTAAATTTAAAGTTACTAATTAATACTAAGCGAGTTCGTTGGATGGCAGCAAACAACTCAATTATACCAACTGAAGCAGGCCATATTATTAACTAGACACGACGAGTGCACTTTAAATAATCGTAACTCTAACAATTATTTTTCCTGTATTAAGGATGGTCAAGGCAGATATATTTCACATTCGGTTATTTGGATCATAAGATAATTTCTCCTAAGGCGCCGAGAGATAGCACGTGTCAAAGATAATCAGGCTTGCCTACCCGACTGATTTGTTTTCTAACGGAGCCGTACAAACGTGACGCATGCTGTTTTGCGTAAATATCACAAATCAATCAATACCAATCAACCAAACCAGGATTCCCAATATGAACAGTTCTTCCTTTTCGTCTGTAAAGTCTATCCACCCGTGAACTTGATAACCGTAATCTGTTAAATACATACATTGTTCCATTTAATATTAACAAACAAAGATATCACGATGGCCAAGACAAGGGTTAGCAGGGTTTCTACAAAAACAACAACAAAAAACATTAATAATTAAATAAGTTGGAGAAATGTGGTCTGTAAATGTACTATTTAGTACGCCACAAATGTGATCGCTCACTCCTGCCATGAATAACTAATACTGCCAATTGGTGGGTCTGAGATGTCGTGTGTCTGTGGAAGGGATGGGAGACAAAATGAGAGATTAATCGATGCTGCCCTGGTAAATGATTCAACAGAAGACGTTTTAAGGTGATAGTTTATCCAGAATTCTCTTCAATTTAGATAGAATTCTTAATCAAGCAATATAACCCACACTGTCCTAAAAGCTGATAAAGGCTGTTCTAATAACGCCTTTGGCTCTGTAAAAACATCGTCTCTGTGAAATGGTAATGACATATGGTAACCTCGAATGTTTGAAGCTGTAAATAACAAATTTACTAACTAGTATGTATTTGTAATAAAGGTCAGGCCATTCGTTCCGTTAACAATTTATACATCAATTCTAAGAAGTTGAAGGGGATATTGAAAACAAGATGTATATTGTATACGGGAAAGATATTCTCTGGTACTTGCTTGAGTTAATCTAATATACAATGTATATGGAGCTTCCTGGTATCATACGATGCTGCTCTTAGAAAAATGTGACGGTGAGTAAAATAAAGCCCTGCGAAATTAAATGTTGATTTACGGAAGTTATAGAAGCTGGTGGTGTATGCATACTTAACATGATCATACTATACATGTTAGTGGACTAGATCCAATTATAATAATGTCAGATCTTAAGGGTTCCGTGGTTTAAGGTGTATTCTTTGAGTTGGAACCACCTTTTCGCATTGGTTGTTTTTATGAGCTTCCATACAACAGTGCTTTTATAAACATCATTGCACAATGTTAAAATGTATCACTTTAATCAGCGGCCTGCTACCTCTTTGGTGTGTTAAATAGAATGCCTGCAGGTCGTATATATAACGGACGTTGGCAGATCTTGAAATGTGACTTCTCGTTCCCCGTACCATCAACCCAATTGTCTTATTTGGGTAATAACCTCCTTGAGTTTCGAGTACTTAATATCCATCAATTATAACTAATCTGCACCGTGGATTCATGGATATTCTGTTAAGGATCCACTTAATTCCTTTTAACCAAACCTGGTATCACTTCAAGATGTAATGATGTCGTTTTAATATATTCCTTGGCAAACGTGATTTGTTTGAACTTCATGATTAAATTTTGTCCAACAACATCATAAGTTTTATTTGTTCTTTGGTTACAGCTTCATCGGCTATTACCATAAGCTTCATCTGATAGGGCCTGTTACTGTTCGTACTCATGCTAGGCCTATGGACTATTCGTCAGGTACAGAAGAATGTCGTGCTCTCCACGCATCAATTGTTCACTTCTGTACCAATCATAGCAGATCTGCAATTGATCGATAAAGAAGTTTTGTCCATGCCTTTGTTGTTTCGCTGACATCAGACAGTTAACACTACTGCATGATTGCTCATATAATAAACAGTAAAAATAGATAATGAAAATCACTTGGAGGTGAATAGGGTATAAATAATTATAGCCAGATCACAATATTATATTACTGTTGAACAAAATGTACACATGTTGATATGGTTTTTACATATAACAGTTTTAACGGACTTAAGGGCTTACTTACTAACACTGGCTTCTTGTTGGTTCTATTGGAATAATGGAGACGCAAAAACATATATGTCGCAGAAGAGTTTGTCTGATATAGCTGGCATAGCTCCCGATAAAATTCGTCAGCATATTAATACATTTTATCCGAAAACTAGCACAAGGGGGGAATTATTCTTGCATTCTGTGGAAATTTGCAGCCAGATTCAAGCAATACTAAAAGCATTTTCCTTAAAAATGATTCGGTATAAAAGATTGGGATAAATTCGGTACTGTAAAGATGTGGGATACGAATGTTACAGTATGATTTTCACGAAGTCTTCACATCTGTGTTATGTGCACTGTAAATATATATACACGTTTTCATTGAAACAAAGGTCAAAATTGAATAACTTTACAGTCCGTTATTTAGATCACTATATCTTAAGTTCATACAACACATTAGAAAAAGGGAAAACACCGTCATATTCGTGTTTATAAATAAGTACATGATATCACCTGAGATAGGTTGTTGGATCTTACTCTACGTCTCCAGTCTTGTAAATTAATAACTGTATGTTTGAGTTAATCACATCGTGTGCCGAGTCCGAAACCTATATATATTGAGGATGCATGTATATATGCATTTATAAACAGTCCGTTATCCTGTACCACTGCTGAATAATGGGATTCTTCTTGAAATGTGTTTATCTCTAAATTTTAAGATTTTTAAACTAATTCTTATTTTTGTTTGATAAACTCCATCTATCAGTAGGCCTAGTCTAAAAACAGACCCCTTTTCTGAGAACAGATTTTTATCAGTTTGCCTTTCCTTAAACAGGAGATCAGAATTAAACTAACTTAACGAAGCGTCTATGAGGTTTGTATTTTTGATATACGTATATAGTTACCCAAATCGACCCATTGACCCACGGCCGCCGTTTTAAAGTATCACGAGTAAAATATGTGTCATTGATACTCAAATAATCCATAGTAATGGAAATAATGTTTGAATACAGGATTCACCTGTATTGAAGGAGAGTGGGATGCCATTTGTTGTAAAGGTAAGTTAAGGTAACGCATCAAGTTAAATATATTCAATACCAACCATTTTTCGAAATTTTTGAAGTCTATATATTATCTCTATGAGATAACTGACAGATCGTAGTTTATAAAGTCGAAAATCGCCTACGCTTCGGCGATTAAACTGTGCTAATTATTCAAATAAATACCTGATGGATTTTTATTGAATCCAGATCGATTAACTGTATGGGTTAATTATTGTATAAAACTTTACAGATGCATTCTATCAATAATGGCTCCGAATGATATACATTAAAATTATCAATACAACCCCTAATTATCTTTCAACATCTTCATCAGTAACTCGTATATTTCTTTGCTACCTTGTCGCCGGCCAGGCACATCTTTTTGACCTAATATCTGCCGTTACGTAAGTAATAGTATATGTTCTCTGTCTAGTACATTTAGTCTTTAAACACGCGCGCTTCTGTTAACAAGACTGAAACGCAATAAATGTTGCCATACTACATGTACATGTTAATCAGTAATTATAAGGGAATTTGTTACGTAAAATAAATGTACATGTATGGCACTCAGTCGACAGTAGCCTGTTTGTCAACTCCTTTCTTGGTGTTATGTACATGTACAGTTGTCAATGTACTTGTACCATCCATCAACTCATTTCATATTTTGTCATTAATCTAGACTATACTTTGAAGCATCGAAATGGGAACATTTTGTCTTTATGTCACATAAAAGTCATGTTTTTTGCATTAAATATAATGTTATATTGAAGACGGAAAAATCTTGTGATAGTTAATCCAGAATTTACTTGAATTTAATCCGAACCCTAACCCAGCAAAAATAACTTTTACTTGGATACATTAAAAGCCCCTGCCAACGTCTTGCGTGTCAGGGTAGGTTTTAAAAGATCATAAATATGCCACGTACAGGTCATAATACTGTACACACCCTCTTTATGGGATACCCTGGTTTGTGTTAGACAAGACTGACTATCGTCTTAAAATTGATAACTGCTACTGTAATAACATCACTAATTCCATGTCAAAACATCCACTGTATACATCTTATCAACAGGAAGCCACTTTTTGACCCTGGTTTGAACTTATTTTTGAACTATTTTAAGTCTTGATATCAAATATATATATACTCTGTCAAAAAAGAAACGCATAGGCGAAGTATTAATAGAATTATCTCTTTAATACAAAGCGGGAT